>JAJSOF020000011.1:27407808-27662808 GCA_025594305.2 Periplaneta americana
TTTTGAAAATGGTGGCCGTTCATTTCGATACAGGCTTCAGTTCTTTTGTCCATATTATCGCACTATAGACTGTTGTGCCTAATTCCAATTACCAGTTTCGTCCTTCGTACGAGTAACTCATGTTGAAATAATTCTGTACCTACTCTATAAAAGAGTACCTTACGTACTGTAAATTCAATCTTCACTTCTGCCCGATCCGAAAAGATAAAATCACTCAGAAATGCTATCTACTGTCCGTTAAAGTGGTTTTGTCGCAGGGTTGTAGAGAGAGGGGGAAGGAAATCACGTGATAGTTAATTACTTAAGGAGGCCCTTTTATTTAAGTTATTTTAAACATTTGAATAATATTACGTAGACGTCCAATTCCTAACAGAAATGTTTTCAAAAAAGAGCTAAGATAGCCCAGCTACTAGACTTTACAAAGGGGCGAACAGAAGCAGGTGGGGGAAACCGGGATGCGACATAGGGAAACGGACGACAGTACCTGTACGAAAATATGATTCAATATTGAAAGCTCTTTCGTCACTGGAAAACGCGAACATATTTCTGAAACGTACTATACTCACTAACTCAGTACTGCTTACGCGCCCTCGGCTCTGTGTCGTGAACGGTTGGAAGTTTACTAGTAGAAGGGGTGGGAGTGAAGTACATTCCAAAACTCAGGTACAATAAAAATTGAAGTAAAAATAAAATGATGTCCCTGTAGAATGTACATACAGAGTTATATGGCATTAACACTGATAGTCATTGTCCAGTAATGATCGGAAAATCACAGTTAAGCTTCGAGCGCTAAGCATTTCAAACTTTCAATTGCGTCTACTGAAAAATGTATTCCAAATGACATCCATCATTCTTGCAGTGGACTGTTCATTTAGAAACGAATATTTTTTAATGAAAAAAATATTTTTGCAATTATTGTGTGAGTCATCTATAACACGCTATAGTTTTTTTAACAACACCATCTGAAAGAACATAATATTTATGTAATATTTCATTTATTTTATACAGAAGCACTGTGATTATAAGTAATGGTAACGATGTTGTTGATCCGTTTTGTTAGTTCCTTGTGTTATAAAAGCAGTTTTATTAATGAAATCAACTTAAAACAAGATGTTAATAGAAAGTGAGAGAATTGAGATTCTGATGATAGGATTTGGTGACATACAAATCGGCCACCTATTTTTGAGTCAACTGTGAGTAGAACAGAAACGAAATTCAGAGAACATGAACTGGTTGGACATATAAAAAATTATTTATTGCGTATTAGTTAATAATTGCTTGCTATTTGCCTAGATATGAAGTAGACCTGCATAATAGTTCCATGACCAAGCGAGTTGGCTTAGAGACCTGCAGAACTGTAGCTCCTCAGAGCGACTGCTATCGTACCCCTTCTTACCCCACCCACCTTTTCGACCAGTGCAAACGTAGCGTTCTTATTACGCTCGGCTGCTTCAACATTTATTCTTGCGGCGGCAGGTATACAATACGCTATCAAGAATTACAAATGAACAGGTAACAAAATTCTTAGGAACATACCTTTGGAAAGTAAGAGAAAAATGAATGAGTGAAATAAGTTAAATCATGTAAAATAAATTTCAAAATGTATGTGTGCATATAATGTAAGAAGGTCTACATATGTATATATCGTACTGTTACTAGTAAAGCCGATTAAGTCCACTTTTAATGTAAAATAAGTTCATTGCCGCCCTCACATAATCCCGCCATTGGTGCCTATCCTGAGCAAGATTAATCCATTCTCTACCATCATATCCCACCTCCCTCAAATCCATTTTAATATTATCTTCCCATGCACGTCTTGGACTCTTCAAATGTCCTTTTCCTCCGGCCTCCCAACTAACACTCTAAATGCATTTCTGGATTCTCCCATACATGCTACATGCCCTAACCATCTCAAACGTCTGGATTTAATGTTCCTAATTATGTCAAGTGAAGAATACAATGCGTGCAGTTCTGCGTTGTGTAACTTTCTCCATTATCCTATAACTTCATCTCTCCTAGCCCCAAATATTTTCCTAAGAAACTTATTCTCAAACACCCTTAACCTATGTTCCTCTCTCAAAGTGAGAGTCCAAGTTTCACAACCATACAGAACAATCGGTAATATAACTGTTTTATAAATTCTAACTTTCAGATTTTTTGACAGCAGACTGGATGATAATAGCTTCGCAGCCGAATAGTAACGACATTTCTCATATTTATTCTGTGTTTAATTTTCTCCCGAGTATCATTTATATTTGTTACTGTTGCTCCCAGGTATTTGAATTTTTCCACCTCTTCAAAGAATAAATTTCAATTTTTTATTTCAATTTCGTACAATATTCTCGTCACGAGACATAATCATATAATTTGTCTTTTCGGGATTTACTTCCAAATCTCTCTCTTTACTTGCTTCAAGTATAATTTCCGTATTTTCCCTAATCGTTTGTGGATTTTCTCCTAACATATTCACGTCATCCGCATAGACAAGCAGCTGATGTAACCCATTCAATTCCAAACCCTCTCTGTTATCCTGGGCTTTCCTAATAGCATACTCCAGAGCAAAGTTAAAAAGTAAAGGTGATAGTGCATCTCCTTGCTTTAGCCCACAGTGAATTGGAAACTCATCTGATAGAAACTGGCCTATACGGACTCTCCTGTATGTTTCGCCGAGACACATTTTGAATTAATCGAACTAGTTTCTTGGGAATACCAAATTCAATAAGAATATTGTATAAAACTTATATGTGTTTCATTTAAATGTTTTCTTTTGAATTGTTGATAAAACATTTAAGACATTACGACTGGGGGAAAGATTATTAAAATAATACAATAATAATGCAGTAATGTGAAATAATTCCTCATCAGTCAATCACTATCACTGCTCGTAGAACTCAGCACTGCTTGAGACAGATTTGAAGTCGGGTGTCGGATGGTAAATACATTATCGGATACGGACACGGAGGTAAGGTCCTGACCCTGCTGTACCCATCGTCGCTTTTTACTAGTGACAGACTAATCGTGATTATCGACCTAATCGCGATCATAGTTGTACCACAGTCTAGTATATACAGTCACGAAGCTTGAGTTGATGAGGGTACTAGGAACAATAGTCTGTGCCGGTACTGTTTCACATTGTATATGATGAGGTGATAGTAGCGATCCTAGTGGTTAGCAACTACCTATGGATGCATATTCCCTATGTATTGACATTCGTGATTGTATATATTAGACTGTGGTTGTAGAGCAGGCATGTCAATTGATGCCCATAGGTGCAAGCACTCGCTTTAGAGCTCAGGAGAGCCTGAGCGCTTTACAGCGGAAAAGAAAGAGACAGACGAAAGAGGTAGTGGTATATGCCGCTTGGTCGAGCTATATTCAGGGATGGCCAGCACTGATTCAATAGATAAAGAGAAGAGAACTTATTAAAACTGTATCCGTGTTAATTTTTAGATTTGCCTGAGAAGTATAAGTGCATTATAAGAATGTAAGTTTTTGTAATTTTAATGCTCATTTTCCACAAGTTTGATTTTTTTTATTCAAAAAAATATTTTCTCAATTTTCGTACAGAAAAGTGAAATTTTCAGGTTTAGGCCTATTTATTTAATAGCTTTACAGAATGTTTTCGTAAATATAATATACCGTATAACTTACTTGTATTACTGAAGATACAGTAGTGTATTGAAAATTTTGAAAATATTCACATGGAAATTGTTTGTAAGGAAATGAATTAACAATGCAACTACTGTTACATCATAAGCAAAAATACGTGTCCATGGGTTGTAAAAATGTCAGCTCTATAGCTTCAGCAGATTTCGAGAAAATAATTTAATATTCTGATGATAGGAATTTGCACACCAATATCACCTTAAAAGCATAATGCGATAAGAGTTTTGTTATGTAATTTTTTTTTCCAATGCCACCATGTTGTCTTTTCGACATTTCTGGTCTTCTCTTCTGGCTGTGGCTTAATTGTAACCCACTTCTGAGGTTGGGGCGCCTGGAAGGCGGATTGTTATGTAATATTAGTTACACTTAAAACAGATACAGTACCTAGGTAACTTTGTTTTGTACTGTAATATTGTTTTGATTAGTTTATTGATTACTTTTGTAGAACTAAAGATACCATCAATATCAATTCCAACTTATCATGTCATACTCAATCTCTTTCTTTGGAATATCACTTTCTTTATGAATGATGTTTCATTCACTTAATACAGTATAATTATACTACTATGGAATTTAAGTGAATATTTCTTCTTAACTCTCTATTATTTTATTAAGATTTAAAACACAAGTGCAATATTAAGAAATCAGTGTTAGTACTTTTGTTTTACAGACAATATAGATAATATTAAACAGAAAGAAGCCATATAAAAATAACGACATAAAATTTCACGTTCCGTTTAAAGTTTGTACACCACTGTTTTCTTAATCCAACAGGTTGCTGATTCATATAATAACCCTTCCTCTTTCCATACATAGCACTTGATGCCCGCGCACGACGTCAAGGTCAGAAAAATGCGCTTGCTTTGACATCACTGTTGTAGAGTGTACACGTCCCGATCGCGATTAGAAGTTTAATCGTTTCCAGAATTAGATAATCGCGTGGAGGCAGTCCAGAGTCTGTTTTATGGTTGGTGAACATTTTGTTTATCTGCTATAGTACTAGAGAAAATTCAATTTCTTATAAGGTAGGTTAAATCATAATTATGTAACAGCTGGCAAACTCTATCAAACGTTCTCAAAGAGTAGTTGTGCAGAAGACATTTCTTCCACAAACGCGCGGTTTATCTTATCAAGAATTTGGGTCTGGTGTGAGAAACGCCAAGGACGGGCTATTTGCCCGGATTAAAGAAAGTGACTATGTGTGGGGGTGTTGGAAGAGGTGCGATGCCCTGACCTTCCCGCGTGACCTTGGTGCATCCATTGCACCGGGCAGAAGACTGATATGCACTCTCATCCAGACAAGAACAGGTCCATTGTTTCTAATACAGGGATCCTCACAAACTGATGTCCACATTCTAGTGTGGAACATCTGTTGGTTTATTCGTATACATCCAGTGAAAATAAAGTCAAAATAAGCACAGCGATTCGCGCACGTTTCCCTTTCATTTTGAAGTTACGCTTGTATTACAATTGGACGGAGTTACGCAATAAGAGACTAACCGACAAAAACCTGTTTCGTGATATTGACCATTGAAGTAAATCTGGTTATTTATTAAATATTTTATGCAAGAGGTGTTGTAACATTTATACTATTACAAAACATAGCACAAATAATAATAATAATAATAATAATAATAATAATAATAATAATAATAATAATAATAATCATCTAATCATCAGTCATCATAATTAATTAAAATGTGTGTCAGTGAAGCGTACAGCAGAGTTCGTATAGGACAGTTTCTGTCAGATGCGTTTCCAATTCACTGTGGGCTAAAGCAAGGAGATGCACTATCACCTTTACTTTTTAACTTTGCTCTAGAGTATGCCATTAGGAAAGTCCAGGATAACAGAGAGGGTTTGGAATTGAACGGGTTACATCAGCTTCTTGTCTATGCGGATGACGTGAATACGTTAGGAGAAAATCCACAAATGATTAGGGAAAATACGGGAATTTTACTTGAAGCAAGTAAAGAGATAGGTTTGGAAGTAAGTCCCGAAAAGACGAAGTATATGATTATGTCTCGTAACGAGAATATTGTACGAAATGGAAATATAAAAATTGGAAATTTATCTTTTGCAGAGGTGGAGAAGTTCTAATATCTTGGGGCAACAGTAACAGATATGAATGATACTCGGGAGGAAATTAAACATAGAATAAATATGGGAAATGCCTGTTATTATACGGTTGAGAAGCTTTTATCATCGAGTCTGCTGTAAAAAAATCTGAAAGTTAGAATTTATAAAACAGTTATATTACCCGTTCTTTATGGTAGTGAAACTTGGACTCTCACTTTGAGAGAGGAACATGGGGAAAGGGTGTTTGAGAATAAGGTGCTTAGGAAAATATTTGGGGCTGAGAGGGTTGAAGTTACAGGAGAATGGAGAAAGTTACACAACGCAGAACTGCACGCATTGTATTCTTCACCTGACATAATTAGTAACATTAAATCCAGACGTTTGAGATGGGCAGGGCATGTAGCACGTATGGGCGAATCCAGAAATGCATATAGAGTGTTAGTTGGGAGGCCGGAGGGAAAAATATCTTTGAGGAGGCCGAGACGTAGGTGGGAAGATAATATTAAAATGGATTTGAGGGAGGTGGGATGTGATGATAGAGACTGGATTAATCTTGCTAAGGATAGGGACCAATGGTGGGCTTATGTGAGGGCGGCAATGAACCTCCGGGTTCCTTAAAAGCCATTAAGTAAGTAAGTAATAATCATCATCGTCCACACCTGTGGAGTAATTGTTCGCGCGTCTGACCGCGAAAGCAGGTCGCCCGGGTTCAATTCCCGGTCGGGGCAAGTTACTGGTTGAGGTTTTTCCGGGGTTTTCCCTCAATCCAATATGAGCAAATGCTGAGTAACTTTCGGTGCTGGACCCGGACTTATTTCACCGGCATTACCACTTTCATCTCATTCAGACGCTAAATAACCTAAGATGTTGATAAAGCGTCGTAAAATAACCTACTACTACTACTACTACTACTACTACTACTACTACTACTACTACTACTACTACTACTACTAATAATAATAATAATAATAATAATAATAATGATAATAATAATAGGCAAATGTCAGGTAATCTATGGCGAATCCTCGGCCTCATCCTGCCAGATATCATCTCGATATTACGATTTCCATCGAAGTTAAATAACCTCGTAGTTGATATAGCGTCATTAAATAAATATATTAATAATAATATTAATAATAATAATAATAATAATAATAATAATTTACTGGCTTTTAAGGAACCCGGAGGTTCATTGCCGCCCTGGCATAAGCCCGCCATAGGTCCCTATCCTGAGCAATATCAATCCAGTCGCTACCTTCATATCCCACCTCACTCAAATTCATTTTAATATCTTCCCATCTACGTCTCGAAAGGTCTTTTCCTCCGGTCTCCCAACTAACACTCTATATGCATTTCTGGATTCGCCCATATGTGCTACATGCCCTGCCCATCTCAAACGTCTGGATTTAATGTTCCTAATTATGTTAGGTGAAGAATACAATGCGTGCAGTTCTATGTTGTGTAACTTTCTCCATTCTCCTGTAACTTCATCCCTCTTAGCCCCAAATATTTTCCTAAGTACCTTATTCTCAAACACCCTTAACCTATGTTCCTCTCTCAAAGTGAGAGTCCAAGTTTCACAAGCGTAAAGAACAACCGGTAATATAACTGTTTTATAAATTCTAACTTTCAGATTAATAATAATAATAATAATAATAATAATAATAATAAATCTCGTTCACCACTGTGGAGTAACGGTTAGCATGTCTGATATTGAGACGAGCGGGCTCGGTTCATATCCTGGTTGAGACTAGTTACATGATTGAGGTTTCCCCACAAGCCACTAAGGGAAACTTTCGGGTTGAACTGTGGACTCATTTCGCTGGCATTATCACCTTCATTTCAATAGGACCCTAGCTAATCATCGCATTTGATAAAGCGTCGTGAAATAAACCAATTTTAAAAATATTATTTCTGTGATCTTTATCATGTTATTTTCAATGCAGGTAATTTTGAAGTAGAAGTAAATTGTTCATACGTAGTAATATTCTAAATGGTCCACACCTGTGGAGTAACGGTCAGCGCGTCTGGCCGCGAAACCAGGTGGCCCGGGTTCGAATCCCGGCCGGGGCAAGTTACCTGGTTGAGGTTTTTTCCCTCAACCCAATACAAGCAAATGTTGGGTAACTTTCGGTGCTGGACCCCGGACTCATTTCACCGGCATTATCACCTTCATTTCATTCAGACTCTAAATAACCTAGATGTTGATACAGCGTCGTAAAATAACCCAATAAATATTCTAAATTCTGAAGTTGGTAATAAAATAAACAAAATCACGAACAATAATTCTGCATATAACTACACATTTAAATTATTAGTGTTGTGGGATTTAATCGATTAATCTAATGGATTAATCGATCAATTTCTGTTGTAAGATTAATCGAACAAAAATATTTAATCGAATAATCGAGTCTATTAAAATTAATCGGTTGTAGTTAATATTTAAAACAGTTATATTACCGGTTGTTCTGTATGGTTGTGAAATTTGGACTCTCAATTTGAGAGAGGAACAGAGATTAAGGGTGTTTGAGAATAAGGTTCTTAGAAAAATATTTGGGGCTAAGAGGAATGAAGTTACAGGAGAATGGATAAAGTTACACAACACAGAGCTGCACGCATTGTATTCTTCACCTGACATAATCAGGACCATAAAATCCAGACGTTTGAGATAGGCAGGACATGTAGCACGTATGGGCGAATCCAGAAATGCATATAGAGTGTTAGTTGGAAGGCCGGAGGGCAAAAGACCTTTGGGGAGGCCGACACGTAGATGGGAAGATAATATTAAAATGGATTTGAGGAAGTAGGATATGATGGTAGAGACTGGATTAATCTTGCTCAGGATAGGGACCAATAGCGGGCTTATGTGAGGGCGGCAATGAACCTCCGGGTTCCTTAAAAGCCAGTAAGTAAGTATGTAGTTGTTAATTATAATTTTATTACAAACTCATACTAAAAATTGACACAATAAAATATAAGCCTCATAATAAATATATTAGTAAGTAATGAAAATATCTGTTTTGTAATATAACGATATAATACGACATATGCAACATTTAATACTTATGCTTATCACCGAACACAAGTTAAATTTAACAATAATATTGTGTATTAGAGTATATTAAAAAAAATTTCAGCTCGATCAAAACTGGATTAATTTGGTGATTAATCAATTAAATTCAAAAAGTTAATCGACTAAATATTTTGATCGATCAACAGCACTAGAAATTATGTTTCATCTAACTTCCAATTGTTCTTAGGGAGATGTTTTTCTCGTCTACTTCCGCCTTTCCTTGAATATTTTCGTTGAGTATTGTATGTGTATAGAATACGCTACAGTAGTATTTGACTGTCAATTTTGTTTATTAATAACACACAGTTTTATGTGTCTCAAACATCTGCACGTATCAAAACATAATTTCAATCTTTGAAAGTTGGCAAAACAAGTATCACTGCTGCCGAATGGTTGTTGCCATGCAAGCAAGCAAGCAAGCAAGCGGTAAGGATCCGCAGTGCCAGTGACCCGACAGGGCCGAGTTCGGCGACTGCAGTTGATGGCAGCGCGGACTGGACAGGAACCGAGTGAGTACAGGGCAATAAAACGACAGTCGGGGACAGAGAGTGCATAATATCTCCAACTTATCCACAAATTCCAAGTTAAAGAGAGACATTTATTAATTACTGAATAACTGATTGTACTAAACCCTATTTTATCGTGAAGTGTATTAAAGTTACAGTACATAGGCTACATAAATTAGATATAAATACATATTACAAATACGTAAGTTATATGTATACATACGAATACACATACACAAATACAGGTACAAATAGACTTACACACAAATACATACTGTATATGCACACATATACACACAATTATGCACTTGAATACACATACACACAAATAAATATATGCACACATATACACACAATTATGCACTTAATACACATACACACAAATAAATATATGCACACATATACACACAATTATGCACTTAATACACATACACACAAATAAATATATGCACACATATACACACAATTATGCACTTAATACACATACACACAAATAAATATATGCATACATATACACACAATTATGCACTTGAATACACACACACAAATAAATATATGCACACATATACACACAATTATGCACTTAATACACATACACACAAATAAATATATGCATACATATACACACAATTATGCACTTGAATACACATACACACAAATAAATATATGCACACATATACACACAATTATGCACTTAATACACATACACAAATAAATATATGCACACATATACACACAATTATGCACTTAATACACATACACACAAATAAATATATGCACACATATACACACAATTATGCACTTAATACACATACACACAAATAAATATATGCATACATATACACACAATTATGCACTTAATACACATACACAAATAAATATATGCACACATATACACACAATTATGCACTTAATACACATACACACAAATAAATATATGCACACATATACACACAATTATGCACTTAATACACATACACACAAATAAATATATGCACACATATACACACAATTATGCACTTAATACACATACACACAAATAAATATATGCATACATATACACACAATTATGCACTTGAATACACACACACACAAATAAATATATGCACACATATACACACAATTATGCACTTAATACACATACACACAAATAAATATATGCATACATATACACACAATTATGCACTTGAATACACATACACACAAATAAATATATGCACACATATACACACAATTATGCACTTAATACACATACACACAAATAAATATATGCACACATATACACACAATTGTGCACTTAATACACATACACACAAATAAATATATGCATACATATACACACAATTATGCACTTGAATACACACACACACAAATAAATATATGCACACACATATACACAATTATGCACTTGAATGCAACACACACAAATAAATATATGCAAACATATACACAAAATTATGCACTTGAATACACACACAAATATATATATATATATATATATATATATGCACACATATACACACAATTATGCATTTAAATACACATACACACAAATATATGCATACATATACACACAATTATGCACTTGAATACACACACAAATAAATATATGCACACATATACACACAATTATGCACTTGAATGCAACACACACAAATAAATATATGCACACATATACACAAAATTATGCACTTGAATACACACACAAATATATATATATATATATATATATATATATATATATATATAAATATACTGTATATGCACACATATACACACAATTATGCATTTAAATACACATACACAAATATATGCATACATATACACACAATTATGCACTTGAATACACACACAAATAAATATATGCACACATATACACACAATTATGCACTTGAATACAACACACACAAATAAATATATGCACACATATAGACACAATTATGCACTTGAATGCAACACACACAAATAAATATATGCACACATATACACAAAATTATGCACTTGAATACACACACACGCACATATATATATATATATACTGTATATACTGTATATGCACACATATACACACAATTATGCATTTAAATACACATACACACAAATAAATATATGCACACATATACACAAAATTATGCACTTGAATGCAACACACACACAAATATATGCACACATATACACACAATTATGCACTTGAATGCAACACACACAAATAAATATATGCACACATATACACACAATTATGCACTTGAATGCAACACACACAAATAAATATATGCACACATATACACACAATTATGCACTTGAATGCAACACACACAAATAAATATATGCACACATATACACAAAATTATGCACTTGAATACACACACAAATATATATATATATATATATATATATATGTATATACTGTATATGCACACATATACACACAATTATGCATTTAAATACACATACACACAAATAAATATATGCACACATATACACACAATTATGCACTTAAATACACATACACACAAATAAATATATGCACACATATACACACAATTATCCACTTAAATACACATACACACAAATAGACTTACACACAAATAAATATACGCACACATATACACACAATTATGCACTTATATACACATACACACAAATAGACTTACACATAAATAAATATACGTACACTACACACAATTATGCATTTATATACACATGCACACAAATAAATATACGCACACATATACATACAATTATGCACTTATATACACATACACACAAATAGACTTACACACAAATAAAAATACGCACACATATACACACAATTATGCACTTATATACACAGACACACAAGTAGACTTATACACAAATAAATATACGCACACAAATACATACAATTATGCTTTTAAATACACATACACACGAATAGGCTTACAAACAAATAAATATACGCACACATATACACACAATTATGCACTTAAATACACATACACACAAATAGACGTACACACAAATACATATATGCACACATATACACACAATTATGCACTTAAATATACATACACAAATAGAGCTACACACAAATATATAGGCCTACATACATGCGTGGCCTACTAGTATTACCCGTACATATAAGATACATACTGTAGTAATTTAAAATAAATACAAGCACATACAAGTACGAGTACATAAATACAAGTACTACATATAAAATACATACATAGTAGTATGGCATGTAAAATACATAGGCTACTATTATTAGGCTATATTAAAAACATAATACATAGAAATACATGTTATTGCGTATAAATATAACGGTTTACTGATACATAGAAAGATAATATGTAGACTACTATCACATAGTTGCGTGTTGTTGGTAAGGTTACGTGCTTTTGCGTAGGGTTTCGTTTTATTGCGTAAGGATTCCTTCTATTGCGTACTGTAGGATTTCCTTCTAAATTGCGTAGGGTTTCTTTCTGTTGAGTATGGTTTCGTTCTTTTGCGTAGGGTTTCAATCTGTTGCGTAGGGTTTTGACCCTATGCTGTTTGTGCAGGTATGTTCTAGACCGTCCCCGACGACTGTGAAAAGGACGGCACTTACACACCTTACACCCTGTGTATTAAATATTGAATTATATTATTAATTTGTTTTGTTTCCTCAATAGAGAAAATATTCTGATGGTACAAAAAAAAAGAATTTTGAGTTTTTAGAGGAAATAAACTTCTCCACCATCACTGATACCGAAAAGGGGTTTTGGGTATGATGTTCCTATATCTGCCCGACCGTCAATTTATATATAACGATTTAATCCAAGCTATTGGGCGATTTTTTTATGTATGTACATTCTTAGACACAAAAAGTGACCGATCTCGTTTAACGTGAATTTCGTCTAAGTCCAGTTTGGACAGCGCCTGGTTCACACGACTAGGGAAAGAATGTTTATTTTGCACCTAATTTACTCCTTGAATATACATATGTCCGTTATATATTATTCATAACACTTGACCTATAAACAGATATGGAAAGTAACAAACAAAACAAAGGAAAAACAGAGAGGAATCGTGCATAAGAAATTCCTTCACGTGTAAATCTAAGCTCTCACGAAATCAACCAATAATTTTTTTAAATCATAAAAATATTTTTTTTTCTTATAGCAGAAAGACAGTGTTTTACACATACCAAATTTTCATTATTGTACAAGACACAGTAACGGAGGAAAAAAATGTTGAATATTCCCAAAAATGTTACTGTTGTAAGTTATCCTAACCCCTTAAGCTAATTTTCGTTCGTTAAGAAACGTGGTGATAGTCGTTCGTTTCGCTTTTTCCTCGTTTACGAAATATATTGAAATGAAAATAGTTGCTACTTATACCGCTTCTTGCAATCACTCAGATCTTCATAGTTCCGCGACACCGTATCACAGCTCTCGCATTAATGCTCCAGTCAATTTTTTTCTCTTAACTCACGTTAATACAGTAGTAGTACAAACCATGGCATCTGTCACTCATTCGTACACCGTCCAAATCCATAGGTAAGCAGATGGAAGTCTGGGAACACGACTGTACATAAGCTCTTAAGAACAAAGGGAATTTGGACCTAAAGTACTGTCATCCTCTGAGGAGTTTAGTGCTGAGAGGAATGCGGTTCCGACTAGTCTAGCGCGGTACTGGAGTGGGAGGGCACAGTGACAGCGGCAGTCTGGAAGGAAGTACAATCATACTGAAAACATTCGCCCAATTTACGAGAGCATTATGCCTATTACTTTTCTAACGTATTTTTGGCGAGATAGAGATACAACCATTCGTACTTAGGTGTTCAGAGAAGGAAAGTATTGTAGAAAATTTTATTTATTTATTTATTTATTTATTTATTTATTTATTTATTTATTTATTTATTTATTTATTTATTTATTTATTTATTTATTTATTTATTTATTTATTATTCATTCATTTATTTACTACTTATTTATTATGTATTTCGGTGAAGTTAAGGCCATCACACCACCAGAAATACAAATACAATAAAATAAATAAAAATAAAAATCATAATACAACCACAGTCTACTATATACAGTCACGAAGCTTGAGTTTTGAGGGTGCTAGAAACAATAGACTGTGACGGTACTATTTTGCATTGCCTGTAATGAGGCGATATTAGCGATCCTAGTGGTGAGCAACTATCTAATGTTTGAATATTTAATACGTATTGACCTTCGCGACTGTATATACTGGACTGTGATACAACTACAATAATATAAATGAAAAGAAGAATCATACTATAAAATTTAGTGATTAATAGAAGTAATCAATTTAAATATACTGTACTGCTGAACTCGCTTGAGAAGTATAACTAGCCTACTTGATTATGTATTTTAAGATATCACCAACAAAATGATTTTCGCATGACATTATAGGAATCTGTTTTTCACGATACCAATCACACATATTCTAAAATTCCAACAGAATAAAACCAAAAATTTTCCACAGCATGTTTCCTTAAAAATGACTTGTGACGGTGAAATATTTAATGAGTAATTCATATAGGCCTAATATTAACATAGCTAACATCAGGGAGAAGACTGAAGACTGTATATTTTTGGACGATTAATACTTCCCACTCCGCTCGGCTCGGCTTGGCTGTAGCAACAAAAGAATCTACCTGCAACCCCCCCGCACCGATGGCAAGAATATCTCAGGTCCCAGCGCTAAACTCGTCGGAGGAAGACAGTAAAATGACGTGTAGATAAAGATAAGCCATTTAATTTCGTGTCGATGCAAGTAGTTTCGGTAAACTGACTAAAACTCACGTGAGAAGATGGTTAAGAGATGTAGGCCTATTTCTCTCGGATGTTAGAAAGACACACTACTACTTCTGGATTCCTGGATGGTAGATAGGTGACTCTATATTTACTTTTGAAGGAGTACACAGTATTTTACATCAGGGGTCGTCAGCACAGAGCACGCTGGGGCTAGCCTCCCTTACCCGCGGAAAACGCAGTGCACTATAGTGCTCTCGTAGCTGCTAGCGGGTATGCTCTCTATCTCTCCCTGTTGCACGACGATGCGCACGGGACGGCACCGCGTACCCATTGCACATTTCAGCGAGTGCTGACTACCACTGCTTTACATGGCAACTCAATTAAAACACAAATTATCCCTCCAAAAACTACAACATTTGTGCAACCCTTGGATGTGTATTTTTTTTAGGCAATATAAAATTGTAATTCGAAGGCTAGAAGAGTATTTCAGACATAAATTATCTGTGAAAACATTCCAGACACATTGGACGATAGGGGCTTCATAATGACATTACATTCTGTTATGTATCAACAGTCATTCACCTGTCCTCAAAGACATGCTAATATACTCGAGGCAGAGGTGTGGATATGTGACGGGGAAATATAAGAGAAAATTGGATAGCGTTCTTGCAACAATGTTGCATGTTGAAAACAGTGTGTGTGTGTTTTTTTTTTCTAATAGAAGAGTGTGAAAAATCAGTCGATATAAAATGCTTGTACTGTTCAATGGCTCTTTGTTCCGACCACTTCATTTCGAATCCACACTATAGGCCTATATCATATTTAAAATGAGTCCTAAAGTTAATACACAGGCCCATTTAAAATTCAAATTGAATTTGTGCTTCAGCAAGAGTACTTTCTTAATGAGAGTTAAGAAAAAAAAAGAAAATCATGCGGGAGCTGTGATACGGTGTCGCGGAACTACGAGAACCGAGTGCACACAAGAAGCGGCATAAGTAGCATCGATTTTCAAGTCATTATACAGGGACATCATTTTATTTTACTTAAAATTTTATTGTACCTGAGTTTTTATGTACTTCACTCCCACCCACTCTACTAGTAAACTTCCAACCTTCCACTACACAGAACCAAGGCCGCGTATGCAGTCGCCTTACAGTCATATTAAACATTACTGCGTTAGTGAGTATAGCTAGTACGTTCCAGAAATACGTTCGCGTTTTCCAGTGACGAAAGATCTTTCAATATTGAGTCATATTTTCGCACAGGTACTATCGTCCGTTTTCCTACGTCTCATCCCGGTTTCCCCCACCCGCTTCTGCTCACCTCTCTGTAAAGGCTAGTGGCTAGGGTGTCTTAGCTCTTTTCTGAAAACATTAATTTCTGTTAGGAATTGGACGTCTACGTAATATACAACTGTTTAAAATAACTTAAATAAATGGGCCTCGTTAAGTAATTAACGAGGCCACGTGATTTCCCCCTTTCTACGACCCAGCGACAAAACCACTTGAACGGAGTAATTTTATCTTTTCGGATCGGATAGAAGTGAAGATTGAATTTACAGTACGTAAGGTACTCTTTTATAGACTACGTACAAAATTA
This sequence comes from Periplaneta americana, assembly GCA_025594305.2. Classification (NCBI taxonomy): domain Eukaryota; kingdom Metazoa; phylum Arthropoda; class Insecta; order Blattodea; family Blattidae; genus Periplaneta; species Periplaneta americana. The sequence continues at coordinate 27,424,479 of JAJSOF020000011.1, forward strand.
TTTCAACATGAGTTACTAGTACGAAGAACGAAACTGGTAATTGGAATTAGGTACAATAGTCTATAGTGAAAAAATATGCACAAAAGAACTGAAGCCTGTATCGAAGTGAACGTCCGCCATTTTCAAAAAATGTGTTTAAATATCCATATTATGATTATTTTTCAATTTAACTTCATTCTCTATATTGTACGCTAATGTGCTGTTGACAGTATAACATACACTGCATAATGAATACGTCCGAATGGATAGCTCAGTTCGTGAGTAAAAACACTTATTGTTAATATAGTACTGTACTTTGATTAAACAAAAACCTAATGAAAATTATCAAACTCAAAATCGCGATATTTCCTAGTTTACGTAAATGGATGTACTTTTCTTCCCTACTATACCTAGTAGTGATTTGTTTGTATTTTACGCCAGTATCATCGAACTCCAGTAGTGGAAGGGGATAGCAAACGGTGTTTCTGGTTCTCAACCGTTAATCCAAAGGTATAGCCAGGATAATATTAGAAATGTTAGTAAAAATAAAATGATATCCCTGCATTTTATAACCGAGGAAAAAGCGCAACGACTATCACCACGTTTTTTAAAGAACGAAAATTAGCTTAAATATACATTTTCATTAAATTCAAGCTCCATGACCTTGGACGGTTCTCTTGTAGGAAATCATGCCTGGATTCGTGTTAAGGAATGAACACTGGTTCGAGTCCTCATGGATAATAATTTTTTTTCATTAAATTTCGACCAGTGTAAGGGAGCGGTGCCCATCCAGCGTCATAATGAATTTGGGGGGGCTACGATACGAAGAGAAATCCGATTATGACAATCAGCTGTAACGGCTGGGGGGAATCATCGTGCTAACCACACGATACTCCTTTCTGGCTGGATGATCTTTCATTTATGCTGAGACATGTGGACGTGAAGTCAGCAGCTGTCTTGTAGGCCTTGAGCCCTTCCTGGGCTGTCGCCCAACGTATAATAAAAAAGAAATAATGTACGGCATCGTTTCTGAAACTATGGCCCGCGGACCACCTGTGGTCCCCGAGGTCTGCTGTTGTGGTCCTTCAAAAAGTACAGAAGAAAAAATAAAATTCAAACGAATTGCGTATCACACTATAGTTGAAAATCTCAGAGTTTGGAAATGACACATGGCAATCATCTTTCACTTTTTCTCCCAGCACTGACATTTTATGAAATGTATTACCCAGTCACCTTAGAGTCTTTTTTTTTTTTTGAAAATGATTTCGTTATTGGAAAAGAATTATACAGTACAATTACATATGTTCTGAGGTCACAATTTGAAACTTATTTTCCAAGTAAATATGAATAATTTTCTTGGGTTCGTGATCCCTTTCATTGCGATATTGAAAATAACAAACTTTCATTGAGTGAAAGAGAACAGTTAATTGAACTCTTGAATGATAACGGACTTAAAATGAAATTCCAAGCGGAAGGTATGGTTAATTTCTGGACCTCATCACAAGTGGAAAGAGAATATAGTGAACTGTACAATGGTGTTTTAGAGACTATAATACAGTTTGCTTTTACGTATCTGTGTGAGAAAGGGTTTTCATCACTAACTCTAACAAAAACAAAGTATCGAAATCGACTCGATGTATGTGACGATCTCCGACTTAAGCTTACCAGCATACATCAAAATATAGAACAACTGTGCAAGAATCGGCAGGCTTATCCATCTTATTAATGCGAGTACCAACATTTATTTATTTTGCTTAGTTAATAAGTTAAAGATTATCGAAACTCTAATAGCCTAACTCTAATAGCCTTGAATTATTAAAAAACGAAGATGAATTTTTTCTATTAACATTACTTTAATTAGTTAATACTTACTTACTTACTGGCTTTTAAGGAACCCGAAGGTTCATTGCCGCCCTCACATAAGCCCGCCATTGCTCCCTATCCTGAGCAAGATTAATCCACTCTCTATCATCATCCCATCTCCCTCAAATCTATTTTAATATTATCTTCCCATCTACGTCTCGGCCTCCCCAAAGGTCTTTTTCCCTCCGGCCTCCAACTAACACTCTATATGCATTTCTGGATTCGCCCATACGTGCTACATGTCCTGTCCATCTCAAACGTCTGGATTTAATGTTCCTAATTATGTCAGGTGAAGAATACAATGCGTGCAGTTCTGTGTTGTATAACTTTCTCCATTCTCCTGTAACTTCATCCCTCTTAGCCCTAAATATTTTCCTAAGTACCTTATTCTCAAACACTCTTAACCTATGTTCCTCTCTCAAAGTGAGAGTCCAAGTTTCACAACCATACAGAACAACCGGTAATATAACTGTTTTATAAATTCTAACTTTCAGATTTTTCGACAGCAGACTGGATGATAAAAGCTTCTCAACCGAATAATAACAGGCATTTCCCATATTTATTCTGTGTCTAATTTCCTCCCGAGTATCATTTATATTTGTTACTGTTGCTCCCAGATATTTGAACTTCTTCACCTCTTCAAAAGATAAATTTGCAATTTTTATATTTCCATTTCGCACAATATTCTCGTCACGAGACATAATCATATACTTTGTCTTTTCGGGATTTACTTCCAAACCTATCTCTTTACTTGCTTCCAGTAAAATTCCCGTGTTTTCCCTAATCGTTTGTGGATTTTCTCCTAACATATTCACGTCATCCGCATAGACAAGCAGCTGATGTAACCCGTTCAATTCCTAACCCTCTCTGTTATCCTGGACTTTCCTAATGGCATACTCTAGAGCAAAGTTAAAAAGTAAAGGTGATAGTGCATCTCCTTGCTTTAGCCCACAGTGAATTGGAAACGCATCTGACAGAAACTGACCTATACGAACTCTGCTGTACGTTTCACTGAGACACATTGTAATTAATCGAACTAGTTTCTTGGGAATACCAAATTCAATAAGAATATCATATAAAACTTCTCTCTTAACCGAGTCATATGTCTTTTTGAAATCTATGAATAACTGATACACTGTACCCTTATACTCCCAATTTTTCTCCATAATCTGTCGAATACAAAATATCTGGTCAATAGTTGATCTATTACGCCTAAAACCACACTGATGATCCCCAATAATTTCATCTACATATGGAGTTAATCTTCTCAAAAGAATATTGGACAAAATTTTGTACGACGTCAACAAAAGTGATATTTCTCGAATTTAATTAGTTTATACTAATATAAAAGTAAATGAATTAAATTAATTTTAGTTAATTAATTTTGTTTTAAAATATAGGCTACTGGTATTAAATTATGCTACAAAAATGACAAATTTGATTTGGAAGGGAACAAAAGTAAGGTGGTCCGCGGAACTGTTCTGACTTAAAAAGGTGATCCCCACTTCAAAAAAGTTTGAGAAACGCTGATGTACGGACCCTTACTCGAAGTGGAGTTTGGCTCTGGAAGTCACCATCCACCTGTTACTAGCAACCGTTATTTCGGAATAGGGTGTGCCGATTACTTTCGGAACTATTCTGAAATAACAGTACAGTTATACTCCCCAAAACAATCCAGCTTGGTTACGCATTTTATACCGAGAGCATTTCTTATTCTGACATGTATATCTCAAGTTTTATTATCGTTTCTATATATGTCTGGTGTTCTTTCTCACGGGAAGTCTTTTGTTTGAGATCGTAAATTACAATTTCCTTTGGAACCAAACACTCTCCACGAGGATGCCATTAAAATCTGAACATGGGCACTTTCTTATTTATTTATTTTTTTTCATTATGGCCTTGTTCTTTATTTTTATTTTTTTCTGCTGTCTCTACAGCTGCATTTTAGCGTTTAGACGTCTCGACCCATATCGGCCTCTGATGCATGGACGGTCAAATCTTTGTTACCGGACACTAACAATAGGGGTTTAAATGCTGTGCAGTAATTTATAGATCGCTTGACAAGATCGCTTGACATGTCCCAGAAAGCAGATCATTAATAAGTTATTTATTCATTTCTTAAACATTGATAAAATATTCAACTATTGGCGACTGCAACTAAATCGTCTAACGGATTTTACCTGTCGGATGTCTAAATTCATAATTATATAATGCGCACGATGCTCCGTAACACGAATCAAATGTTTTGTGAAAAATATTGAACTTCATAATGGATTAACAAAAAGGAACCTGAAAATTTTCATGGAAAGTTATTATTATTATTATTACTATTATTATTATTACTAGTATTACTATTATTATTATTATTACTATTATTATTATTATTATTATTATTATTATTACTATTATTACTATTATTATTATTACTATTTTTATTATTATTACTATTATTATTATTACTATTATTACTATTATTATTACTATTTTTATTATTATTATTACTATTATTATTATTATTATTATTACTATTATTACTATTATTATTATTATTATTACTATTATTATTATTACTATTATTATTATTATTATTACTATTATTACTATTATTATTATTACTATTATTATTATTATTATTATTACTATTATTATTATTATTACTATTATTATTACTATTATTATTACTGTTATTATTATTATTATTACTATTATTATTATTACTATTATTATTATTATTATTACTATTATTACTATTATTATTACTACTATTATTACTATTATTACTATTATTATTACTATTATTATTATTACTATTATTATTATTACTATTATTATTAATGTTATTATTATTATTATTATTATTATTATTATTATTACTATTATTATTATTACTATTATTATTACTATTATTATTATTATTACTATTATTATTATTATTACTATTATTATTACTATTATTACTATTATTATTATTATTATTATTACTATTATTACTATTATTATTATTACTATTATTATTATTACTACTATTACTATTATTATTATTACTACTATTACTATTATTATTACTACTATTACTATTATTATTATTACTACTATTACTATTATTACTATTATTATTATTATTATTACTATTATTAGCATTGGAGAATATTCAAAGAAAATTTATTTCCCTGTGTTCTTATAGATTTTTACCAAATTTCGATTATAACTATGAGACTAACTGCGAATATTTCAATTGCGGTAGTTTGTTCACCAGACGTCAGGATCTTGATTATTTATTTTTTGTAAAGTCATTAAGGGTGATATTGATTGTGAATCTTTCATAAGCAATATCAGTCTTCGTATTCCTGCTAAGGGTTTAAGATTTCATAAATTGTTTTATAATAGGAATTCTAAATCTCTGTCTCCTGTCTGCAGATGTATTAAATATGCTAATTTGCATGGATTGAACTTGGATCCATTTAATGTGTAGTATATACTTTTCGAGTTTTATGTCAGTTTTATTATTTATGCCATTGTTAGATATGTATCATACTATTCTCGTCATTTGCATAACTTACAATATTAATTATATGATTCCTGTCTTCATTTATATGGTTTCATTAATTCATTTATAATACATTTTATTTAATTGCCATCATTTTAATTATCTCACTGAACTAATTTTAATAATATTATTTGTGCTATTTATTTTGTTGCATTTTGGTCAATTGAGTAATGTATACTATTATATTGATTGTATTTTCATCTCATTGCCATTTTCTATCATTCATTCTCATCATCATTTGTTGTTTTGTTTCGTTTTGTACCTGTGCTAAACTGTAATTGGCCTTGTGCTGTTGTTTCGCACATTAATATTCTAAATAAATAAAATAAATAAATAAATAAATTATTATTATTATTACTATTATTATTATTATTACTATTATTATTACTATTATTATTATTATTACTATTATTACTATTATTATTATTACTATTATTATTATTATTATTATTACTATTATTACTATAATTATTATTATTACTATTATTACTATAATTATTATTATTACTATTATTACTATAATTATTATTATTATTATTATTACTATTATTATTATTACTATTATTACTATTATTACTATTATTACTATTATTATTATTACTATTATTACTATTATTATTACTATTATTACTATTATTATTATTATTATTACTATTACTATTATTACTATTATTATTATTACTATTATTATTATTACTATTATTACTATTATTATTACTATTATTATTACTATTATTATTATTATTATATTATTATTATCTCTGTACGTCGATCGTTTTTCAGCAGATGTACGAATAATGCGATTAGGTCTTCAATTGAATCGGTCATTGCAGAAAGGGGATAAGTCATAAAATCTTTCTTTTGAGATAATCAATAAAAACTGTTTTCTTCTTCCAATACTGGAATAATCATTATAAATATTTTTTCTTACTTTGTTTATGAATAGTGAAGTCTAATACATCACGTTAGACATCTGACATCTCAAACACTTTTGTTTAAAGTTGTTTAATCGAACCATCACTTATCCCCTTTCTGCAAGGAATTGTTAAATAAAAAAGAAAAAACAATTATAATTTACAATTTTGGGCTAATGTAATATTTGAAATCAAACTAAATGTTAATAATTACAATGATAACGATGTTTTTGTGTGTAATTACTACGTTACTGTCACCATTTACATAATTATTTTTGCATTTTAATCATTAAGCCTATTCGTACTACAGAAATGTACCAATTTGTGATTTTATATCGCAGTTTTAAATCAAAACTCTACTTTTAAACCAAAACTAAAAAACTGCGTATAGGAGAGCACAATAGAAATACACTAAAGTACTACACAACATCATTTGCTTCAATTGTTATAGAGTGTATGTTAGACGTTGGAAGCCACGTCATTTGTAGATTCCTTGTCACAAGGTGGCCAGTTCAGGATCTCTTCGTAAAAGCAAGTGTGTTCCAAGTTTTTTTCGTATTAATGGGAATTTTTCCGTTGTATACTTTTTGTAGGCATTACTATACGTCCAGAACCTGGTTTTTTCATACAGAATCTGTGTTTTCCTCACTTCCCAATGGAATTGACGTTCCAGTGCCTTCAGTTTATTTTTCTTATTAACATTTCTGCGGTAGTTAATTTCATTGCGTTTACGTTTACCACTAATAACACAGTTTTCTTCCCCTGGGTCACTTACTACTTCTAGCTTATCTGTCATTTTCCTTATCAGCTGATGGGCGCATAACTTATTAGATCCGCGACACACAGTTGCGTCACGTCGTCAGTCAGTGCAGAAAGAAGGTAAGTCGCTGACTTTTCCCCTTTCTGCAATGACTGCGCTGCTTATGGTACTCTGCTTTGCGTTGAGAAACAGCAAATTTGTTCCATTTCTGTATGGAAATGTGTGTCTAGGTCTGGAGAAAGCAATGGCACTCTTAACTAATTTTCGCGTTTTTCATGACTTATCCCCTTTCTGCAATGACCGATTCAATTTAAACTCACAGACTTACAATGTGATGTTAAATGAAAACTAGATGTAAGGACTTCAAAAATGTTGAACTTTTCAAATCTTTGCCAAAAAATAAATATCCGAAGCGTCGTTCTTTCGCTTGCTCTGTTGAAGCCATGTTCGCTACAACTTACGTTTGTGAAAAATTATTTTCAACAATGACAATAGTAAAAACCAAATTTAGACCACGACTGACAGACAAATACCTTCGTGATCAACTACGACTGTCAGTAAGTGACATAATTCCTGATTTTGAAACTCTGTCGCAGAGACATTCTGAAGACAGTTAATTTTAGGTTGTGATAATATGTCCTATGTTTTATAGTTAATTTTTTTCTTTCTTTACACGTACTAAACATTAGCTTGTAGCCTTGTACTGTGTAAAGTTATATTTAAGTGCTTGACTCAAGAAAAATGAAAATCCGTTAATAAGTCAGACAGTTGCTTCACTTCCCCTTACGGTGTCCGCCTCCCTCAATAGGTGCTATGCATGTTGCAGGTTACACAGTGGCTCGGCGCACGATCACATTTTCGCCACGGCTGCTTTAGAGAAAAAAAGAAGCTGACGTTATTCTCAATAAAAGGAAAATTTAGAAATTATTTTAACTTTATTCGTTCAAGTAACAGAGTATCACATCAAAGTTTTTTCAAGAAACAGAACTTATTTTCTTTCAATACATTTATGAGGCTGATGCTGTTTTTTTTAGCTTCGCTCTATATTGCTCCTTAAAGAGCATAAAATTTACTCCTATAATCGCAGTTTTAAACATTTTTAAACTGAGACTTTGGTACTGTTAAAGTCCGTATCAAATTAGCCCTACTTTATTTATTTATTTATTTATTTATTTATTTTTTATTTATTTACTTATTTATTTTATTTATTTATATATTTATATATTGATATATATATATATATATTTATTTATTTATTTATTTTATTATTTACTTCTTCATTTATTTATTCATTTATTCTTTCATTCATTTATTCATTTATATATTTTTATTTTTATTTATTTATTCTTTTATATATTTATTTATTTAATCGAAGTAAGGGCAGTAATCGAAGAATTGACATAATTGCATTTAAACCTCCCTCTCTTGAAGGTTACATCATAGACCCTACTGTGAGATTCGAATCGCACGAACACCAGCCAGAAGAAGTACACGAGAAAAAAAGGAATATATATTACCAAATTTTGAATTTTTAAAGAAACATTTGTTACGTAACATTTTCAAAAAAAACAATAATAAGCCTTCCATCAGTTTTTATAAGGACAAATACCATCTGGAATCCATCGTCATTACGGGACTAATGATAGGAGCCCTTGGGACCATACCCCGGTTCCTAGTCGACTTCTGTAAATCTTTTGGCCTGCATAAAAGTATTTTAAGAGATCTAACAATTGCAGCACTCAAAGGCTCAATAGCTATTTTCAGGCATCATACATATGGACCATGACTAATTCGCATCTCCTTGACGTTACTTCGTTTAACATCATGTGTTTCAATATAATTCAAATTCTTTCTTTTTCACTGTAACAACAATTTATCACTAAGCCTCAAGGCTTTTACTCTATTGTATCATGGTACTCTTTGTCGATGGCAACCTGTAGTGGTTACAGGAAGAAATTAAATTAAATTATATATATATTTATTTAATTATTTAATTATTCGTTTATTTATTTATTCATTTATTTAATTATTTAATTATAAATTTATTTACTTATTCATTTACTTATTTATTTACTTATTTATTATTTATTTATTTACTTAATTATTTAATTATTTATTTAATTATTTATTTATTATTTATTTAATTATTTATTTAATTATTTACTTATTTATTTAATTATTTATTTATTTATTTAATTATTTAATTATTTATTTATTTATTTCTTTACTTATTTAATTATTCAATTATTTATTTATTTATTTATTTATTTAAACTGTATCGTATTAGCCCCAGTTGACCCTACTACAATTTCAGTATGCTCGAACCTTCCAAGAAAGCTTCGGAACACGTAGATTCGGAACGGCTAACACGAAAGTTGCGGGCGTTGTGCTCAAGTGGTTTAGTAAACAGCCAACGAATAACTTTTGCGGGTGGAGTTGGAAATAGGTCAGACGAGGGAGGACTGTGCAACAACACACAGAGGTTTCTTCTAACATCAAAACTTCATGTTTACGTATACAAGTTTATATTAGAGTCTTAGATTAAACTACAACTAAATTTCTACAAAGTGCCCGTAAAGGTATGATGGGTTTTAATATTAATATACGTTACAAGAGCGGTATGTTGACGTTTTCATGGTCGAGGAAAAGATTGAAAAAGCGAAACGTAGTTGAGCTTTTTTAATTTCCGAGAACATGAAAACAAACATACCGCTCGTGTATCGTACATTATTTTGTGCGAAGATCGTTTATTACATACCTGAAAGACGAATTTATAATTAGTTGCAATGAAATCTCCATGTTGGTTTCTGTTTAATGACGCCAAAACTAACACCAAAATATCTTTCTTCAACATTGTTGCTATAAAATGTTTCCTGTGTTTACTATACTCCAGCAGGCCGTGATATACGTCTGTCTTTTTTTTCCTCCAGTCTATAAATGCGAACTTAAAACAAACGGTAAGTTTATGTAATGATTTATTATTCATTTTAATATTTTAACAATATTATTTATATAACATATTGCAGTAATAACATCGGCATCTGGAAATCTTCGTTGATTTTTTCACGGCTTCCTTAATGTTACTTGTTATCAGGAATGCAATAAGTTTCGTGGAGTAGTAGACTTTTACTTAATTTTTGCAAATATTTAAAAACAATAATTAACATTGCAATTTAGGTGAAATTGCAGTGGTTTAAGTTTCAATTTATAATTATTACTATGTTAAACGTCTCTAAAAATAATATGATAAAAGCCTAAAGCAGTAAATGAATGTCGAGCTTTTAAGCGGTGAAGAAGAATAATTGTTATGTTTTATTTCTTGTTTGGAATACTGAATGTGGTATTTCACATTATTTCAATTATCGTATTGGTTCTGTGCGGAAAACAATTAAATACACGATCTCGACAAATTATTTATTACGATTTCATTGAAATACAGCCATCAATGGAAGAATAAATCTTGTAAATTTGGTTAGCATGATTCCATGCGCACGATTATTATTATTATTATTATTATTATTATTATTATTATTATTATTATTATTATTATTATTATTAAGGAGTCCATAATCGTACTTATCTTTAAGAAGGGGACAATACTAACTGTAGTAACATCAGAGGAATATCACTTTTGTTGACGTCGTACAAAATTTTGTCCAATATTCTTTTGAGAAGATTAACTCCATATGTAGATGAAATTATTGGGGATCATCAGTGTGGTTTTAGGCGTAATAGATCAACTATTGATCAGATATTTTATATTCGACAGATAATGGAGAAAAAATGGGAGTATAAGGGGACAGTGCAACAGTTATTCATAGATTTCAAAAAGGCATATGACTCGGTTAAGAGAGAAGTTTTATATGATATTCTTATTGAATTTGGTATTTCCAAGAAACTAGTTCGATTAATTAAAATGAGTCTCAGTGAAACGTACAGCAGAGTTCGTTTAGGTCAGTTTCTGTCAGATGCGTTTCCAATTCACTGTGGGCTAAAGCAAGGAGATGCACTATCACCTCTACATTTTAACTTCGCTCTAGAGTATGCTATTAGGAAAGTCCAGGATTACAGAGAGGGTTAGGAAATGAACGGGTTACATCAGCTGCTTGTCTATGCGGATGACGTGAATATGTTAGGAGAAAATCCACAAACGATTAGGGAAAATACAGGAATTTTACTTGAAGCAAATAAAGAAATAGGTTTGGAAGTAAATCCCGAAAAGACAAAGTATATGATTGTCTCTCGTGACGGGAATATTGTATGAAATGGAAATATAAAAATTGGAGATTTATCTTTTGAAGATGTGGAAAAATTCAAATACCTGGGAGCAACAGTAACTAATATAAATGATACTCGGGAGGAAATTAAACACAGAATAAATATGGGAAATGCCTGTTATTATTCGGTTGAGGAGATTTTATCATCCAGTCTGCTGTAAAAAAATCTGAAAGTTAGAATTTATAAAACATTTATTACCGGTTGTTCTTTATGGTTGTGAAACTTGGACTCTCACTTTGAGAGAGGGACATAGGTTAAGGGTGTTTGAGAATAAAGTGCTTAGGAAAATACTTGGGGCTAAGAGGGATGAAGTTACAGGAGAATGGAGAAAGTTACACAACACAGAACTGCACGCATTGTATTCTTCACCTGACATAATTAGGAAGATTAAATCTAGACGTTTGAGATGGGCAGGGCATGTAGCACGTATGGGCGAATCCAGAAATGCATATAGAGTATTAGTTGGGAGGCCGGAGGGAAAAAGACCTTTGGGGACGCCGAGACGTAGATGGGAAGATAATATTAAAATGGATTTGAGGGAGGTGGGATAAGATGATAGAGACTGGATTGGTCTTGCTCAGGATAGGGACCTATGGCGGGCTTATGTGAGGGCGGCAATGAACCGTGGGTTCTGTCTTGGTCAACAGTCGTCAATTTCATATCATACATACAAAAATATACGAGTCGCCACTGATAGAGCGTCAGATTTCCAACCCATCATAATGCTATTAGGTCTCATTTCACTTTGCTTTTTCTCTGATAAAAACTTGAAATTTGTGACTCACACTCCTTTACCGCGTGCCATAGATATTTTTCATAAAAATAGTCATTCAGAGATTATTTTGGGATAAAACGATGATCCTTGCCAATTTTCTTCTTTTTTCTTTTGTTTAGTTTTTGACAATAGCTGTTTCAGTAGTGCGTGAATAGGATCCTAAAAACCATACTTTTTTTTAAGGTCATGTTGACATTCAGATAAGTTGGAATTATAATATATAATGACTGTATAATTTTCAGTCAGCAACGTTTCGAAGTGTAAGTACAGAATGAATTCTGTCACATCACATTAGGTTATATATTTCACAAATCACATTATATTATGTTTCACGAATATTTTCAAGTTGTACAAAAGTCATCTTCAGGTGACATAGTAAAAGCAAACAAAGTAAATTGAACACAGGTGATGGCAAAACAATGAATGAACACATATACGCATTACAAACCATGCATGCTCATTTTAAAAAAGCTTACAGTAAGTGTGGCTGTAAGCTTTAAGTCACAACAGCTACAATGTAATTGGTTAAAATAATCATGTAAAAAATTACAATCAAGTAAAAAGGCTACTTACTTACTGGCTTTTAAGGAACCCGGAGGTTCATTGCCGCCCTCACATAAGCGCGCCAGCGGTCCCTATCCTGTGCAAGATTAATCCATTCTCTATCATCATATCCCACCTCCCTCAAATCCATTTTAATATTATCTTCCCATCTACGTCTCGGCGTCCCCAAAGGTCTTTTTCCCTCCGGCCTCCCAACTAATACTCTATATGCATTTCTGGATTCGCCCATACGTGCTACATGCCCTGCCCATCTCAAACGTCTGGATTTAATGTTCCGAATTATGTCAGGTGAAGAATACAATGCGTGCAGTTCTGTGTTGTGTAACTTTCTCAATTCTCCTGTAACTTCATCCCTCTTAGCTCTAAATATTTTCCTAAACACCTTATTCTCAAACACTCTTAATTTCTATTCCTCTCTCAAAGTGAGTGTAAATTTCACAACCATAAAGAGCAACCGGTAATAAACTGTTTTATAAATTCTAACTTTCAGATTTTTTGACAGCAGACTGGATGATAAAAGCTTCTCAACAGTATAATAACAGGCATTTCCCATATTTATTCTATGTTTAATTTCCTCCCGAGTATCATTTATATTTATTACTGTTGCTCCAAGATATTTGAACTTCTCCACCTCTTCAAAAGATAAATTTCCAATTTTTATATTTCGATTTCGTACAATATGCTCGTCACGAGACATAATCATATACTTTGTCTTTTCGGGACTTACTTCCAAACCTTTCTCTTTACTTGCTTCCAGTAAAATTTCCGTGTTTTCCCTAAGCGTTTGTGGATTTTCTCGTAACATATTCACGTCATCCGCACAGACAAGCAGCTGATGTAACCCCTTCAATTCCAAGCCCTCTCTATTATCTTGGACTTTCCTAATGGCATACTCTAGAGCAACATTAGAGATTTATATAAGGGCATAAAGGAATTCAAGTAAAAAGGGTACACTTAGATTAATTCTATGTTGTGTGACAAATGACAAACTGTGTAGCAATATTTAAAAATTAAGTTTAAAATGTATCTAGGAGGTTAAAACGAAGGAATATGTCCATATGCAATACAGTGTTCAAAACGGTAAATTCTTTGAGATGTGGATATTATACGTGTTTTTTCAGTCGTTCGCAGCAATGAGTAGCAATATTACACGTTTGTAACGCAACGATGAGAAGGCTTCAACATCTCAATACATCAGCCTCATACTGAAAACACATGTATAATACCCACAACTTCTCAGAGAATTTACCGTTTTGAACAGTGCATTACATATGGACATATTGTCAAGCAGTGTCCGTCTGTGATTCGCTGATGATGACGTTATGCATTTCCTACGGCTCGATAAATACTTAATACAGGGACATCATTTTATTTTTACTTCAATTTTGATTGTACCTGAGTTTTTGAATGTACTTCACTCCCACCCCTTCTACTAATGAAGTTCCAACTCCACACAGAGCCAAGACCGCAGATAGTAAGCAGTACTGAGTTACTGAGTATAGTACGTTCCAGAAATATGTTCGCGTTTTCCAGTGACGAAAGAGCTTTCAATATTGAATCATATTTTCGCACAGGTACTGTCCGTTTGCCTACGTCGCATCCCGATTTCCCTCACCTGCTTCTGTTCGCCCCTCTGTAAAAGCTGGGCTGTCTCAGCTCTTTTCTGAAAACATTAATTTCTCTTAGGAATTGTGCGTTTACGTAATATTATACGTCTGTTTAATTTAACTTAAATAAAAGGGCCTCGTTAAGTAATTAACTGTCACGTGATTTCCTCCCTTTCTATAATCCTGCGGCATAACCACTTGGACGGACAGTAGATAGCATGTCTGAGTAATTTTATATTTTCGGGTCGGGCAGAAGTGAAGATTGAATTAACAGTACGTAGAGTAGGTACAGAATTATTTCAACATGAGTTACTAGTACGAAGGACGAAACTGGCAATTGGAATTAGATGCAATAGTCTATAATGCGATAATATGCACAAAAGAACTGAAGCCTGTATCGAAATGAACGGCCACCATTTTCAAAATTGTGTTTAAATATTCATATTATGATTATTTTTCAATTTAACTTCTTTCTCTATATTGTACGCTAATGTGCTGTAGACAGTATAATATACACCGTAAAATGAATACGTTCGCATGGATAACTCACTTCGTGAGTAAAAACACTTATTCTTAATACAGTACTGTACTTTGATTAAAGAAAAACCTAATGAAAATTATCAAACTCAAAATCGCGATATTTCCTAGTTTACGTAAATGGATGAACTACTTTTCTTCCTTCCTATACCTAGTAGAGTGATTTGTGTTTTACGCCAGTATCATCTAACTCCAGTCTTGGAGGGGGGAGCAAGCGGTGTTTCCGGTTCTCTAAATATATAGACAGGTTAATATTAAAAATGTTAGTAAAAATAAAATGATGTCCCTGTATAATCGCCCGCCATTTTGGCTCTTTCGTTGGCGTTCGCAGAAAGCACACGAGGACGTTATTTGCCGCTCAATTATTTGCTGAATTACAGTGCGTTTGATTTATTATCATCATTTGAAATATGTGTGAACAACAAGTTCCATGAAGCGACCGAAGACTGTAAATGTGTGCTGTGCGGACAAAGATGTAGGAAATACGACATCATAACGTGTGCGAAGAGAGTTAAACCAATAACAGACTATGGCAAAGACTAAACTGGACATTAATGCTCAACTCGAGCGCATTTTTCTCATTATTATTATTATTATTATTATTATTATTATTATTATTATTATTATTATTATTATTATTATTATTATTATTCATACAGCAGAGTCCGTATAGGTCAGTTTCTATCTGATGCTTTTCCAATTCACTGCGGGCTAAAGCAAGGAGATGCACTATCACCTTTACTTTTTAACTTTGCTCTAGAATATGCCATTAGGAAAGTTCAGGATAACAGAGAGGGTTTGGAATTGAACGGGTTACTTCAGCTGCTTGTCTATGCGGATGACGTGAATATGTTAGGAGAAACTACACAAATGATTAGGGAAAACACGGAAATTTTACTTGAAGCAAGTAAAGCGATCGGTTTGGAAGTAAATCCCGAAAAGACAAAGTATATGATTATGTTCGTGACCAGAATATTGTACGAAATGGAAATATAAAAATTGGAGATTTATCCTTCGAAGAGGTAGAAAAATTCAAATATCTTGGAGCAACGGTAAGAAATATAAATGACACTCGGGAGGAAATTAAACGCAGAATAAATATGGGAAATGCGTGTTATTATTCGGTTGAGAAGCTCCTATCATCCAGTCTGCTGTCCAAAAATCTCAAAGTTAGAATTTATAAAACAGTTATATTACCATTTCTTCTGTATGGTTGTGAAACTTGGACTCTCACTCTGAGAGAGGAACATAGGTTAAGGGTGTTTGAGAATAAAGTGCTTAGGAAAATATTTGGAGCTAAGAGGGATGAAGTTACAGGAGAATGGAGAAAGTTACACAACACAGAACTGCACGCATTGCATTCTTCACCTGACATAATTAGGAACATTAAATCCAGACGTTTGAGATGGGCAGGGCATGTAGCACGTATGGGCGAATCCAGAAATGCATATAGAGTGTTAATTGGGAGACCGGAGGGAAAAAGACCTGTAGGGTGGCCGAGACGTAGATGGGAGGATAATATTAAAATGGATTTGAGGGAGGTGGGGTATGATGATAGAGACTGGATTAATCTTGCACAGGATAGGGACCGCTGGCGGGCTTATGTGAGGGCGGCAATGAACCTTCGGTTTCCTTAAAAGCCATTTGTAAGTATTATTATTATTATTATTATTATTATTATTATTATTATTATTATTATTATTATTATTATTATATTATATGGACATATTCCGTCGTTTTAACCTCCAAGATACTTTTTAAACTTAATGTTTAAATATTGATACACAGTTTGTCATTTGTCACACAACATGGAATTATCTAAGTGTAGCCTTTTTACTTGATTGTAATTTTTTACATGATTATTTTAACCAATTACATTGTATGCTTTTGTGACTTAAAGCTTACAGCCACACTTACTGTAAGCATTTTTAAAATAAGCATGCATGGTTTGTAATGCGTATATGTGTTCATTCATTGTTTTGCCATCACCTGTGTTCAATTTGCTTTGTTTGCTTTTACTATATCACCTGAAGATGACTTTTGTACAAGTCGAAAATATTCGTGAAACATAATATAATGTGATTTGTGAAATATGTAACCTAATGTGATGTAACAGAATTCATTCTGTACTTATACTTCGAAAAATTGCTGACTGAAAATTATACAACCATTTTATACCATACTTTTTCGTCAACAGGTAATTCCGCATTGATAATTTGATTTAAAACACCTTATGTAACTTATTTTCACTTCGGTTTGTGATTGTTGGTGGACAATCTGAGTAAATATGAACACATGGCAGAAATTTTATTCACCCACCCCTTTGGCAACGGGACTGTGGGAAAGGGTGCAGATGTTGAGCTATAATAGCTCCGAAATAAAACTAGTAAAATACGTAAAAATCGTTTCTAAAACTGGTCCCCCACTTCTGCCTGAACGATTTTATGTCTTGTTGCTTAAAATTGAGATCGCATTGAATGGTGCTCTCTGAACAGATGGTCGGGAAGATAAATGAAGCCGGTATATTCAAGTGCCTGCCCTGCCCGTCCCAGCAACTGGCATGAAAGAGTACATCGCGTTGAGAGCCTCCTGTCTTTAGTATTTCGTCGCATTTGTGTATTTCAATGGTTTATTTACTTTCTCATTATACAAGTACAAAAGAAAGTTTCATGACGATGCAAAAATCGATTCAAAGTTTTTGACGGAAATACACTTTTCCAGTAATTCTAATGACGAAAAGCTAGCTTTGGTCATATCTTCTGTATATTTACAGCGATTTCTTTCAACCTATTGGACGGATTTCTTTTTCATATTCACTATAGCCTATATATATATATATATATATATTATATATATATATATATATATATATATATATATATATATATACTAGTGGCTTGTGCAGCAAATGCTGCTGCAAACTAAGTCCGTTAGACATCCAAATAAAAATTTTTCAAATTTATTTTCAATGAAGAATACTTGTCTTTTTGATAGTTATTGGCTTCCATAATAATGAAACATACTCCTCTGAATGGATTTTTTAGGCCAAATACTTTTCTTGAACCTATCCAACTTCAGTTTTTGAGTTTCAACGCGAAAACGCAAGTATCAAGGTCAGGACGATAGCAGTAGCTATTTCAGGTCATTGTGGATTGTAGGCAAAAGTTAAAAAAATATCAGGTTTGCTAAGCTTTCGAGTAATAGCATTTTCGTATAGCTGCTGCATGTAGGACTTGAAATGTAGAGAGTAAAATCAATTTATCCTACTAAGAGATCTTGCTGAAATGATCTGGAGACTACAAAATTTTCTAGGCCTCTTATTTTATCAGTAAGTAATACCTTTTGATCTTTCCTTAGGAACTGTAATTTTTGCGCTCTCTCGAGCCAATACTGAAGACAATGACACATATCAATATCTACACTCCACCGCCTTTAAGTATATAAAAAAGACCCAACCCCACTGGGTTAATAAGTATAAAAATATTTGATTTTTATTAACAATATTATTATCTTAAGTTTTGTAGTTATATATAGCAGCCACTCAGTCAATTATAGAAATGAAGATCTAAATTAAGATATTCTCTACATTTACTTACATAACCTCAAAACGTTTCACTTTTATGTCATCAATATAGCATCAATATTATGTACAATTAATAAAAAATAGATGCATCATGATATTAACTATAATAATATTTAATTTCTAATGGTAATAATGTCATCAAACCACCTCAAGTTTCGTAGATTTGAATATTCAATACACAGCTGTACTCAGAAAATTATACACTGCAGAATCAGTTTTTAATAACAAATTGAATTGAGCTCTAAATACAGTATGTCGGCAATACTGCAGGTCATGGCCTTCGTGTAATAGCCTATTGTTTATTGTAGTGTGTGTTTTGTTCTGAAATTCAATCAAGTCGGCCGTGATTCAATAAAATTAGTTCTCAAAACTGACAACAGATGGATTTTGGAAAATAGGAAAATTATGTAGGAAAATTGACATTTCACTGAAAACTTCTATTTTTCCGAAAAACTCTGGATGCCAGGCATGAAAATAAGGGGTCACTCATTAAAATCCGTTCAGCCGTTTTCCCGTAATTTCCATTACCAATTCAAATTATATATATATAAGGTTATTAAAAAGTAAGTTTCGATTTTGAACCAGCTGTATCTTCTGTACTTATCAGCAGTTTGGTAAGTTTATTACGCACAATATATCTATATATTTTTGAACTGATGATGGAAATTATGGGAAAACGGCTGAACGGATTTTAATAAATGACCCCTCATTTTGAAGCTTGGAACTCAAAGTTTTTCAGAAATATAGTAGTTTTCAGTGAAATGTTAATTTTTCAACATAATTTTCCTATTTTACAAAATCCATCTGTCGTCAGTTTTGAGAACTAGCTAATTGCATTTCAGAATAAAACAAAACACACACTACAGTAAACAATATTACACGAAGGCCATGATCTCCAAGAATGCTGACATATTTAGAGCTCAAATTAAATTGGTTATTAAAAACTTAACTTACTAAAAATAATTTACAGGTTCGATTCTGTGGTGTGTAATTTTCTGGGTTCAGCTGTGTATTGGATATTAAAAACTACAAAACTTGAGGTGGTTTGATGACATTATTACCATTAGAAATGAAATATTATTGTAGTTAATGTCATGACGTGACTATTTTTCATTAATTATACATATTAATGCTATATTGATGCTATGAAGGTGAAACGTTTTGGGGTTATATAAGTAGATATAGAGAATATCTTAAATTAGATTTTGATTTCTATATTTTACTGAGTGGCGGCTATATAGTATATATAGTATATGTTACTGAAAGCTATAAAACTTACGTAAGATAATAATATTATTAAAAATCAAATATTTTTATAGCTATTAATCAAGTGGAGTTGGACCTTTTTCATATATTTAATGGTGGTGTGGTGTAGATATTTATATGCGTGGTTCTCTTCAGTATTGGCTCGAGAGAGAGTATCTTTCATTATTATGGAAGCAAATAACTTTCAGAATGTCTGGTATGTTTCGTTGAAAATAAATCTGAAAAATGTTTATTTGAACGTCTAATGAACTTAGTTTGCAGCATTTGCTGCACAAGCCACTAGATTAACTTTATTTCAATCGGTAATTGTGTATGGAATTATAGGATGTGGTAGCTCATTTAAATCCAATTTTAATCCACTTTCTTTATTACAGAAGAAAATAATTAAAATATGTCTTCATAACCCTATTGATTTTCTATCTCAAAAATTGTTTTTAGACTTTAATGTTCTTAACATAAGACAAATTTATTATATTGCATTAATAAAATTCATACATAAAAATCGAAATAATTTTCAATTGTATTCTCATAGTTATGAAACAAAAGGTATGAATTCTTTAAGATTGTTTGAACCAAAATGCAACACTGCTACAGTATTTAATCATAGTAGTAATTTAAACCCAAGAATATATAACAAATTTATATTTAAATATCCTAATCTTGTCAATTCTAGGAGTTCTAGCATTAAATTTAAAAAGTTATGTATGGATTTTATAAAAATTGAAAAATTGTAAACTTAAATTTATATATTCTAATTGCATAGTAGACATAAGACAAATTGTATTATATACTTACTAGCCGTACCTGTGCGCTCCGCTGCACCTGTTAGAAATAAATATAAAGTAATTACATAATTAAAATAGGACGTTTGATCCAGGGAACTTTCCTGTTTGATAGGAGGATAAATCGTTTAATATGTTGCTTAATTTAAATTGTATTTAAATAATTAAAATGCGGTCATTTTGGTCCAGAGAGCAATCATTTGGTGCAATGACAATTCCTTTAACATGTTTCTTAATTGTTATTACATGCAGCCATAGTTTAATGAAGATTCACATATCATTTAGTTTTAATGTGTATAATTTATATTATTTGCTATATGTTTCAGAAGTTACTGTAATAACATTGTAGAATTATGTCCATCTGGAGAAACTACACTTTCCAATGGTGAAATAATAATTAAACAATTAATTAGCTTCCGATATTACTTCACACAAACACAGAAACATTCTCTGTAGGCTATGTTTCATAGCTTTCGATTGTTGTTGTCCAAGGCCCCTTATAGATGAAGTCATTTGTTTTTATTTCAGTACAGCGCCTTATATGGCGTTCTTATTGTAATTTTAAAACTCATTTATCTCATTAAATATCAGTGCTATCAAAATTTTGTATAGAATAAAACTTATCGGAAATCATTTTTAAAGAAACGTTTGTTATGTAAGATTTTTCATGAGAATCAATAATAAGCAATATATTTCGATTTATTTAATTTAGGCCCCCTTATAACCACCCTTTTAAATAAAGTATTTTGAATGCCACATAGCCTAAAATCTAAGTTACAACGAACTTAATTTATATTCCAATTTTCATATAAATCGGTTCAGCCATTATCGCGTGAAAAGGTAACAAACATCCAGACAGACAGACAGACATACAAACAAAAATTTCAAAAAAGCGATTTTCGGTTTCAGAATGGTTAGGCCTAATTATACATGTTAACACCTATTATTTTTGGAAAATCTAAAATTACCAGAAAAAATTTGGCTACAGATTTATTATTAGCAGGGAACGGATTTATATGGACTAAAAATATATGAAATATGTAAATATATATGTAGTTATTTTTACCAAAATATGGAATTAAATATGGATTTTTACCAAAATATGGAATTAAATATGGACTTAAAATTATAAAAATGACTATGTACGTTAAATATTGGTACATTTTAATCAAACTAAACAAAAATATAATGGACGTACCTTATCTTCCAATGTAGTTTCAACAAAACACAATTTTATTGTCTGTTACCATAACAATAGGTTACAAACATTTCTTTCAAGTGCTGAAAAGTGAATCTTCTTCTATTGTCTCTGAGGATAGATTTATACTGACTAAAAGAGCGTTCGACGTCACAAGAAGTAACTGGTACATAATTCAATTTCACAATGTCTGCTGGGGATAAGTCCAAGTTAATCTTCACTGTTGATTCACCACTCATCACAGCAACAACCTTTTGTAGTTCTTCATATCCAGGGTTTTTGAAAGTACAGTGTCCACCTTAGCTCTTACTGCATCTGCAACTTTACCTCTACCACGATTCAGTTGTTCCACAGTACTATTTATAATTTCAAAACTTTCAGATAGTGAAAGGTGCCTATTTTGGAGACTTTTGAGCGTTTTTATGATGCATGAAAATGTATGCTGAATGTGAGCTAAGTCATTCTTCACACTTATGTCACAGGTAACTGTTTTCGCAGTATCAATTGAGACTGCATCTTCAGAGTCCAATGCAAGGAGAACATTGTTAATAGAGTCTATATGTTCGGCATAATATTCAACTGCTTCTAGCCATGTACCCCATCTAGTTAAAATTGGCTTTGGTGGCAATGGAATTTCAGGGTACATTTCTTTCAACACGTTAACTCTACTGGGAGCTTTGAGAAATACTTTTTCACTGATGAAATCAACAAATCTACTTTAGGAAATTGTCTCTGACCACTTCTGCCACACGATGAAATGCATGCGCCACACAAGTAAAATGAGTCAATTTAGGATATACAACAGATAATGCTTGTCCAGCTTTGACCATATAAGGGGCAGCATCGCTAATAAAGAATAACACATTATCGTACTTAATACCCTTTGGCCACAGGATACCCATAGCTTCGTTGAACAGTTTAACTATAGTTTTGTTATTGCACTTTTCTAGAACATCACAATGTAAAAGAATTCGTTCAGAATATTGTTCACTTAACAAACCGATAACTACATTACCAACAAGTCTACCTTCTTTGTCGGGAGTCTCATCAATGGAAACCCAAATTGAACTATCTTTAATTTCATCTCTTATCTTCTGTATTGTCTCATCGTAGATGGATGGAGCATACGTCTTCCTAAGTGTTGACTCATCCGGGATTGTATGTTGAGTATATTTTTCAAGGAATTCCCTGAAGACCTTATTCTTTAGTTTGTAGAGAGGAATATCAGCAGAGATGAGAGAACGGCACAGGTCGATGTTAAACTCAGATCTTACATTCGATGTTGTTGGTTGTGTTAAAAACAATTGTCTCTGCTTGGAATTTAGTTGTTTGTTGGCCTGATGTTTACTAGTTGTAATGTGTTGTTGCACCAGGAACTTTTGTGTAGATGATACTGCACACTGACACAAATTACAAAATAATATTTTATTGTCAGTTGATAAACCATCTTCTTTAAATTCTGAAATGTAACTTGTTAGTTTTGATTTTAAATTGACTGAATGACGTACTTTTGGCATATTTACCGTCTTTATAGTATGATTTACAAAACTGAACCTATGTGTACTCTGACTGGCATTTAACTGTTGAGCTGCACAACTGAAGTCTGTTAAAAATTTTAAATTAAATTAATACAGTTTTGTAACTTACTTTCCCATTGTTGATAGGACTGCTAATTTTCAAATAACTCTGATGTTAAAGGGATTACTGAACATGTGTTTAAATCTCTATTGTTGAAATGTATTTTTAAAAGTTAATGGAATTTTGTTTTGTTTTATTGTTAAACCTAATATAATATGGACTGTTTTATATGAAATATGGAAAATATATGGAAATTAACGAAAATATGTACTAAACTCTAAAATATGGAAAAATATGGAAAATAAAAGTAGGATTTTTCAACCCTACACATTGTGAAACATAAAGATAATGCAAAATATAAATTATATTAGCTTTATAAGTAAATATGTATTTACATATAAATCCTTTCCCTGATTATTAGTATAGATTAATTTCAATTCAGGAATCCGCCCCTGAGCACGAGTTCTACTCTTTCAGGGGCGAGCTAAAGTTTTTCTGTATATATTATATTTAATGTTACAATTATTAGCAAAATAAATAAAATAAATAATGATTTTACCTTTACATGATATCAAGTTTACTGTCTAGTGTGATTTTACATCACATTTCATAATAGGACTGTATTTCTATTAAGAAATTGAAAATGGACAAACAAAAACAGTGACTGTAACCGGGTAGCGATATTTTGAAATATTGCAAGACTTTGCAATACCAGCGTTACAGAATCGAGAAATCGAAAACATTGTTTTCACGCAAGACGGCGCTCCACCTCACACACACAATAATGTAAAAACACTATTGCGCAACACGTTTTTGTGATCGTGTAGTTAGTAGGAATTTTCCAAACAGTTGGTCTTCTAGGTCACCAGACATAAATCAGTAGGTTATGAGCAGGCTTCGAGACTTTGGACCCGATACAATAAGTTTACTATGCATGCACTATAGGTTGTTGACTCGCTGCAGGTAGATAGAGATGTGTTGAGGTAACAACGTTGCTATTTAGAGTAGAGTACGGTAGTATGGGGAAACACACACATACAGTATGTACATTCTGATAATGTCAAAAGAATGTGGAAAGCATTTATTCTCCTGCCTTTTATAAGCATCTGTGTTTAATTATACACAGTGTTAATGGTGGAAATAAGCATGTAGCAATTTTAATTTTTTTCATTTATCCTATTGGTTGTCTTTAGGAAGTGTAGTTACAGTAACGAATTGCAATGTAGGCTACCTACTACAAGATACATTCTCAGTGTCTCAAACGTAAATCTTTTTCGGTTATGTGCCAAAGTTTGTACTGTAGAAAGCTGCGCTCTACGTCGCATGACGTGATAGGAGCAAAACGAAAAAACCTAACATCATTGCAGTCTCTAAGAGACAGTCCTTTATTCTCGGTTGACTCTATGTCCACTAATTTGCTGTTTATGTTACACAATGTTCCATATCCGTTATTTTCATTTAAAATTGATTTGCACTTCTGTTTTACACGTTCAGTAACCGGTGTACTTGGTGTCTCATTAATTCTCTGCATCATTTTCTAAATTAATTTGAGGGCTTCCGGCATCTCTTGCTCTGACTTTTCTAACCGTGTAATAGTTTCAGATACAGTTTGTATGAAAACTAAATTATTCGTCAGAACCTTTAAATCCAGAGCGTTTTCCTTTGCGTATTTGTTGTCATTCATTCTACAGTACCCCCACCCACTGTACGCTTTACCACTATACTCACTACACCGTCATGCGGATTTCCCACTGAACTGCTCTATCGGGTCCGAAATCTCGAAGCCTGGTTATGAGGTTATCTAAAATAAAAGGTATTTCTTAGTAGATCTGTTACACGTGAGGAACTGAAACAGTCAATATCGGATGTCTGTAATTGAAAACATCCCTAGGAATGTGCTTACTAATGCCGTTTATATTTATTTAACGTATTTATTTATTTACTTTGTGGAGTTAGGCCATCAGCAATGCAATACAACTACAAGAAAAATTATACATCAGTGCAATTTTCTACACTAATAACGAGTGACAAAGTGAATATGACATAAAAAAACAACTGAACGTACAAGTAGAAATTGAAAATAATAAAAAAATTAGTCTAACAGATTAAGTGATGGAAAAAAATGTATGAATGAATGAATGAATGAATGAATGAATACCATGGACCAAACATAATAAAGATATGAGTACCTACGCGGTATTCTAAAGTCGTTCCTTTTGACAACCACTTTCTTCTTTTACTGTTGCGGAATTACTACATTGAGGTGCAAGGAGCATTTGGATGTAAGTTATTTTACAGATATTCATATAGCCTAGATCAGATTGTGAGGAGTAATAACAAACGGCACTGATTCAGTTGATTATCACGATATTAGCATCAAGTGGGTGAATTTGCATGACGCTTATAATTTTCAATTGATATTCCATGCTTCTCCATCGCAACTTATGTTAATAATCACGACATAGATATATTTATATAGAACCCTCCTGTTCAGAAAAGGAAGTCGAGATAGGGATTTTATTGTCCTTTAAATTTCATCATGTCTGAACGACTTTAAACCCACTTACATCGAATCTAACGCTTTGTATTGTAAGTAGAAAGAAGAAGTCCATATCCAAGCCAGAAAAGGTTTTATAAAAAGAATTATAGCTTATGCAATTTGGCTTCAGGAAAGGAAAAGGTACAAGGGATGCAATTAGACTACTAAGAACAATCGGCGAAAGATACATAGAGAAGAATAAAAGTGTAACTATAGTATTTGTGGACTTAGAAAAGGCGTTTGACAGAGCGGATTGAAACAAACTGATGGACATCCTGAAAAAAATAGGTGTGGATTGGAAAGACAGGAGGCTGTTCAGTAACTTTTATATGAAACAACGAGTTAAAGTCAGGATAGGAGGATAAATGTCTGAAGGAAGTGAAATAGGGAGAGGAGTACGACAAGGATGCCCTTTATCATCTATCCTGTTCAACATCTACTTGGAGAATTTGGTGAAGAACTATTTTCAGAACATGGAGGGATGAAATTAGGAGGAAGAAAAATAAAATGCATAAGATTTGCTGATGATATGGCGTTGTTAACAGAAGAGGAGATGATACTAGGGATATGCTACTGGAGCTAAATGACAGCTGTGAGCAGTATGGGATGAAGGCAAATGCAAACAAGACGAAGACCATGGTTGTCGGAAGAAAAATACAGAAGAGGGTAGGGTAGCCATAGAGGCTAAAACGATGGTAATCGCTCTGCCATATGCGGCTCGGCGCACAACAGATCTTCTGCAGGAGTTCCGCTGGGAGATGTTTCAACATCCATCCTACAGCCCGCACCTAGCTAATAATAATAATAATAATAATAATAATAATAATAATAATAATAATAATAATAATAATAATTCTTTATTTATACTGGCAGAGTTAAGGCCATAGGGCCTTCTCTTACCAGGTCTCTTACCAGGTCACAAAGTATACAAGCAGTTAAAACTTACAAAAAACTTAACAAAAAGTTAAAGAACAGAATACTAACATATTACAAAAAATAATAATAAAATAATAATAATAATAATAATAATAATAATAATAATAATAATAATAATTCTTTATTTATACTGGTCAGAGTTAAAACTTAACAAAAAGTTAAAGAACAGAATACTAACATATTACAAAATAATAATAATAATAATAATAATAATAATAATAATAATAATAATAGTAATAATAATAATAATTCTTTATTTATACTGGGCCTTCTCTTACTCTCTACCAGGTCACAAAGTATACAAGCAGTTAAAACTTAACAAAAAACATTAAAGAACAGAATACTAACATATTACAAAATAATAATAATAATAATAATAATAATAATAATAATAATAATAATAATAATAAATAATAATAATCTTTATTTATACTGGCAGAGTTAAGGCCATAGGGCCTCCTCTTACTTTACCAGGTCACAAAGTATACAAGCAGTTAAAACTTAACAAAAGGTTAAAGAACAGAATACTAACATATTACAAAATAATAATAATAATAATAATAATAATAATAAATAATAATAATAATAATAGTAATTTATTTATGCTGGCAGAGTTAAGGCCGTAGAGCCTTCTCTTACTCTCTACCAGGTCACAAAGTATACAAGCAGTTAAAATTTAATAAAAAGTTAAAGAACAGAATACAACATATTAATACTAACATATTAAAGAACAGAATAAACAATAAATAATAATAATAATAATAATAATAATAATAATAATAATAATAATAAAAATAATAATAATAATAATAATAATAATAGCATAATAAAATATACGAGTTAAAACTTAACAAAGGTAAAAACATGAAAATAACAACCATAATAGAAA
This sequence comes from Periplaneta americana, assembly GCA_025594305.2. Taxonomy (NCBI): domain Eukaryota; kingdom Metazoa; phylum Arthropoda; class Insecta; order Blattodea; family Blattidae; genus Periplaneta; species Periplaneta americana. Next base: position 27,452,074 of record JAJSOF020000011.1, read on the forward strand.
AAAAAAAGTAAAATATATTGGAATATAGTAAAATAACTCATTTAGTACAAATGGTTAATATGGAAAATCGTTATAGGAAGAATATATCAAAATGGAATGTAATAAAATAATAATAAAAACAGAAACTAAATACGAAAATTAAATAAAATTTACGATAAAAAATAATTCTATGATAATAAATTCATCGGCTGATAAAAGAGAAAAAAAAAAAGTTAAAGGACGGAAAACAAAATATATAGCCTATATTTTTACAAAACTATTTATACTGGCAGAGAAAAGGGCTTATAACTGAAAGGAATCTAATTCAAAAACTGCAATTTAAATTTATTTTTGAAACTAGACAATGTCCGACAGTCTCTGACATGTTGTGGAAAACGTAGAGAAGTTCAAAATGATGAGCTGCAGAGACAAAACTATGGCAGAGAAAAGGACTTATAACTGGTGAAAGATGAAGAGTAGAAGGATGTTCTGTGTTTAGGAATGGAGAGTGTGATATGGTGTTGTGAGCTAGTATTTATTTCGTGATATGAGGACAAATGTTGAAAACGAGAAGCTAGGTAGCTAGGGTTAGAGGTTTGAAGAATATTGAAGAGTAAAGTGAGAGAGTGAATGGTTCTTCGCTCTTTAAGACGGACCCAGGACAGCATATTTAGTCAGATCTACGGACGTTGCAAATAAATCGAACGCATGCATTATGAACACGCTGTAGTCTGTCTGTCAGTCTCATGTTAAGGTCAGTGTAGAGAGTGTCACAGTAATCAAAATGAGGCATCAAGAGCGACTGCACTAAATTCTTCTTTTTAGTGTGTGAATTTTCATAAGAATTATTTTACATATGTGTGTGATTTGAGTATTCCAACTTAAGTTTTTGTCTATATAAATTCCTAGATTTTTTTACTCTATCACTGTAAGGGATAATAGCTATACACACTACAGAATGTATAAAAAATAGTTTAATGTTGGTAAATGAGAATCTCGATTTATTAATATGCTCTACACTAACAAAAAAATATTAGAATGTTCGAAATAAATGGAAAATAATTATGAGCCATGTTGTGAAATGATTATCTATAAACAAAAAAAATAGAGGAAATAATATTTTAATGTTAATAATTGAGATTCTTGATTTATTAATATGTTTTGCACTAACAAAATAATGTTAGAATCTTCGAAATAAATGAAAATTAACATTATAGAACATATGAATTACAATAATATTGTGAAATGATTACCTATACGAAAAAAGAATAAAGAAAAAATTTAATGTTGATAATTGGTCAACAAAATTAAATATATTTTTTGTTAAAAGATAACGAATAGGTGATTCTTATAGCATTTTCGTGCTGATTTCAGATCTGTTTTCAAAATTTGTCTATCGCCCAGGACTTTTGAGTAGGCCTAATTATATGAAAAGTACTTCAAACTTTTCTAGTACTGATGCCTTGTAACATTTTACATAAAATTTATTTTTATTTATTTATTTATTTCAACTATACAGAATAAAGAAATATAATTACAAAACAAACAAAGAGAAATACAAATAAAATAATACAAGCAATATAAAAAGAAGATACAGTAGTATTAACAAAATTTGAGACCGAATGAGCAGCGCTCGTGCTCGGTCGCAGTTCAGATATAATATTAAAATAAAAAAATAATAATAATATAAATATATAAGTAAAATAAAATAGGAACTAAAATATAATTACAGCGGCAATGGAATTATATAATATAATATTAACACTATAGAAGAATAATATCGCACGTGAAAAGTAGGACTAATATATATTTCAAAATTATAGAATACAAATATAATAAAGGTTGATTAATTCATACACATAGGCTATAAATTTATGTAATCAAATTGAAGATATTAACACGTTTCTAATTTTCTTGTTATATGTTAGTGGGTTACATGTTAGAAGTTCTGGGTGTAATTTAGTTAAAACATTGTACAACCGAGGGCCAAAATTTATGCTATGCTTTAGACCAGCAGATGTGAGACATTTAGGTTCTACTAATGTTGAATTAATATTTCGTCTTGTGTCATAATTGTGTGTCTGTAATAGAGACTTATTACGATTTTATGATAAAATTTTAACAGCGTATACTTATAAATTTGTTCAATATTAAATACATTAAATTCAGAATAAATTAATTTAGTTGGATAATCAAAACGTTTCTTCAAACAAATTTTAATTATTCGTTTTTGTAGTAAATTTAACGGACTAAGATTAATTTTTGTACTTCCACCCCAAACAATTATACCATATTGAATGATAGACTGAATAATGGCCAAATAAACATTTCGTAGAACTCTAATAGGTAAGTAGCATCGAAGATTAACGAATTTATAAATTGTTTTACGAAGCCTCTTAGAAAGATAAGTAATGTGATGAGGCCATTTTAAATTCTGATCAATAATGATACCCAGATATTTGACATACGTGGCTTCTTTCAAAGGTGGACATTTACAACTTTTGGGATCTAAACAATTTTCACTGTGTATTATTAGTCTATATTTATCGCTAAATTTTAAATTTTGAACACTGGCAGCTGTTAACGAAAAAGGAACTAAAGTTGATTTAGATATATTTAAAGAAAGGAAGTTGGAATTAAGCCATTTTTTAACAATGTTAGCACCTATATTAGCATTTCTATATGCTTCCTGCCAAGAAAAACCACTGAAAATAACTACTGTATCATCCGCATATGAATATATAGATCCATTAAATTTTTCTAAATTTATATTTAGCAGATCATTAACATATATTAGAAATAAAATAGGTCCCAAAATTGTTCCTTGCGGTACACCTATATCAATATATTTGTATTCACTAAATTGATCTTCAATTTTGGTCATTTGCCTTCTGTTACTAAAATATGATTGGAATAATTTTAAAACTATACCTCTAACTCCAATAGTATGTAGTTTTCCAAAAGTAAATTATGATTGATAGTGTCAAAAGCTTTCCGTAGATCCAAGAAAATACCCAAACATTTGTTTCCGGTATCTAGTTCATTGATAATTTTTCCAGTAACATTAATAAGAGCATCATCAGTAGAAATATTATTGCGGAAACCAAACTGATTTTTAGAGAGGATTTTATCATATTTATTTAGCTAAAATGTGTGTGAAGTAGATTTTAAGCTATACTTTGCATGAGAAACATCTCTTTTGAGTGTCAAGCAGTAGTTTGACAGAATATTTGGGCTCCATTTTTCCTGTAGCTTCTTTCCATTTCAGAAGAAACCCAAGGAAAACGCTCCCCATGTTCGTCACTCACTACCCGAAGGTTTTGAGGAAAGAAAAAATAGATGAGAATCCAAGAAGTTATTTTGAGATGTACATGAGACCCCATCACGTTATAGTTCTGAATCAGTTCGCTGAAAAGTTCTCTGTAATCTTCTGATCTGTGGTTCCTAGAAAGTAACAGTCTGTTGAATGATCCTCAGGTTCCCGGCATCTCATTGAAACTGGAAAGGCATATGACGAAATCCATTCAGTCAACCAGTTGAGCTAATATAATTATATGGAGCACAACAGATTTAAGGGGTCCATTTCCTGTCCTCGTCTATTTTGCAATCAAAAGAACACTCTTAAGCTCTTTTAACTAGTGTAGTAAAATTCATCTGTGTGCTTTCAAAGTTAATTAACCACAAACATAACAAAAATTGTTTGTGATTTACACTGTATTTCGAGGTATGTTTCACTTTATAAGATATTTTTTACCGCTCAAAATTAGTACAAAGAAAACATGGGTTATGAAACTTGTTTCATGAATGTAAGTTCCAACTCAACTGAGAATTAATACTAACTCACGCAGTCTTATGAGAAATAAAATTTATTTTTATGAATTCTGACCTTACAGGCAACAGTGATCTAAAGTTATAGGTCAATTATTAAAGAAATAAAATGAAATATTTGAAATATTTTCTTTCCATTAACATGTTAAGCACTGTATAATAACAATAAAAATAAATCAGTTATTCTAAAATTACAAAAAAATGGTGGATGGTAGAAAAATTCTGACTTCAATTTTGGAATCAGCAGATGACATTACATAAGAAACAGCAGAAATTTTACGTTTAACAAAATCATTGTTAACCAGTGATTATTGTAAAAATATTATCTGTAAGCACTAAAAATTATTTTAATATTGGTAAATTACATTCTTGGTTTATTAATATCTTTACCTGAACGGACTGTCTCGTATTAAGATGTTGCCACTATGTTTGAAGTTTCCAATGACTTGATTAATGATAATACTATTATTATGAATAATTTAATAACTTGGTTTATAGGGATATTAACATATAACTCTATGAAAACCAGACATTCTTGAAGAAATTGTCTAGGCCTTCATCTATAATTTTTATGCTATCTTCACAAAATTGATATGCGTGTTTAAAAAGCAAATAAATAGGCCTAAGCAAGAATAAAACTCTTTAAGCAAACTACAAAACAAAAATCGGACTTAAATAAAAACTAAAGATTATATCCAATGAAAAAAGTAAAACCGTTATTTTATTTAAATAATTCATTTATATATATATATCTTATATTAATAAAAATCTAATTACCAGCAAATAAAAAATCAAGAAAATCCATTTGTTTATTATGGTCCTTTCTTTAAGATACTTCGTCAAAACATACTTTTTCAATAGCTGTTGTCAACAAATTGTTCATAAGGAAGGAAGGATTAAATATTAGGAGAACTTAATAATTTTATTGTTAGCAAATCATTACAAGTATTAACTATCAAACATGACTTAAGGCTCGAATTTTGAACTTACTCTTGGTGGTGTTCGCAATGTGTAAGGCACTTGTTAATGCGAGAAGATTAAGTTCGGTTTCTCTTGTTGTACTGTTTTCAGACGGGAGGGCAGCGCGCTGGGTGAAGAACCATATTTGTCGCCGCAGCCACAAAAGAAGTTGTACGCCCCTGGCAACGCCTGCAGCTGGTGCCACAACGGTCGCTCGGATTCGAACACGGAGCCGTTTGTCCAGCCGCCGCTCCAGTACCAGTTTCTCCAGCAGCAGCAACAGCAGCGGCCGGCTGGAGCGGGGGGAGCTCGACGCGTCCAGCCTGCAAGGTCAGCCTCTGCGCGATCTTCTACTCCGCTGTTTTCGCTGCTAATTGCCTCGTTTCAGTAATTAAGCGCGCACGTTCTTCATTTCCTGTTTCGTACTAGTAATTTTATTAGAACTAATAATACCGCTATGAAACTACTAGCATTGCCTACACAACAAAATATACGATATTACCATTGCAAACATTAGATCTACGGATAACGCCACTGACAACATAACAAATATCGCCACTGACAACATAACAAATATCGCCACTGACAACACTACAAATACTACCATTGCACTACAAATTTAATACTACAAAACACTACTTGGGCTTCGTCACTGACAACACTACAAATACACTTCTACTACAAAAATACTACCATTGCACTACAAATTTAATACTACAGCTACAAACACTACAATTGGGTCACAATATCGTCACTGACAACACTACAAATACTACTTCTACCACTACTACAAATACTACCATTGCACTACAAATTTAATACTACAGCTACAAACACTACAATTGGGCACAATATCGTCACTGACAACACTACAAATACTACTTCTACCACTACTACAAATACTACCATTGCACTACAAATTTAATACTTGCACTACAGCTACAAACACTACAATTGGACCACATTTTCACTGAAAACACTACCAACTACCATTGCACTACAAATTTAATACTACAGCTACAAACACTACAATTGGACCACATTTTACTGAAAGGAACCAACTCACATTATACCTAAACTGAGAAAAATGCACTTTAAAGTTAAACGTGAGTGATAAATTCACAAGTAAATATAACTACATACTTATTGCTTTAATCAAAAGCATAATGTATGAAGTATCTTCATTCAAAATATGGATCCTTGGAATTATTTAATTATTGAGACATTAAAATTGTTTGTGAATTGGTTCCTTTCTGCAGAATGTGGTGCAATTAATACTGTCTCTATGGATACTACTACTGCAGGCTTTATCATTATGAACACTACAAACATTATCATTAGAAAGGCTACAAATATTGTCATTAGAAACGCTAGAAACCCTAGAAAAAATTACCAAAACAAACATTAAAAGTAGTATAATTACAAACTCTAGCAATATTACCATTAGAAACGTCCTAAATACTCGTATTATCAACACAAACACTAAAAACATTAACACAAACACTATAACCATTAACAACAACAAACACTATAAACATTAACAACACAAACACTTGAACTATTAACGACACAAACACTAGGAACCTTTACAATACAAACACTAGAAACATTAACAACACAAATACTACAAATATTAACAACACAAACACTAGAAACATTAACAACACAAACACTAGAAACATTAATAATACAAATACTACAAACATTAACAATACAAACATTAGAAACATTAATACAAACACTATAACCATTAACAACACAACCACTTGAACTATTAACAATACAAACACTAGAAACATTAAAATACAAACACTAGAAACATTAAAATACAAACACTAGAAACATTAAAATACAAACACTAGAAACATTAAAATACAAACACTAGAAACATTAAAATACAAACACTAGAAACATTAACAATACAAACACTAGAAACATTAACAACACAAACACTAGAAACATTAATAATACAAATACTACAAACATTAACAATACAAACATTAGAAACATTAATACAAACACTATAACCATTAACAACACAACCACTTGAACTATTAACAATACAAACACTAGAAACATTAAAATACAAACACTAGAAACATTAAAATACAAACACTAGAAACATTAACAATACAAACACTAGAAACATTAACAATACAAACACTAGAAACATTAACAGTACAAATACTACAAACATTAACAATACAAACACTAGAAACATTAACAACACAAACAACAGGAACATTAACAACACAAGCACCAGAAACAGTAACAACACAATCACCAGAAATATTAACAATACAAACACCAGAAATATTAACAACACAAACACCATAAACATTAACACAAATACCAAAAAACTTTAACTACGCAGACGCCAGAAACTTTGACAGCGCTGACACTAGGAACATTAACAACGCAGACATTAGAAGCATTGCCAACACTTGCCAACACAGACACTAGAAACGTTATCAACACTAACATTAAAGCGTTGCCAACACATACTTGGAAGTTGCCAACACAGACACTAAATGTGGCCAACACATACACTGGGCACATTGTCATCACATACACTAGAATCATTGTCAACACAGACGCTATCTTCTCCACAAGAATTCTAAAAATTCGAACAGAAATTTTCCAAAAAATAATATGAAGTTAATGTCGCTCATAAACATGATCAGTATCAGTATAGCTTAAATAAGTACACAAAATATCTCGAAGAAAAACAATCTCGGGGATTTCATCAAGACTTCGGATATAATAATAATGTAGAGGGCAAAATAAAATTCAGTTTGAGTCCCGTGTTTTACCTTATTAGGCCTAGCTGTTTCGTTGGTATTTTGCAAATTTTGTGAAGTGGATGCAAGATTATTTTCACAATATATGCATTTGTTCATATAGGCTACACTTACTTATATTTGCTGTTAGACTTAAATAGATTTCTGTTATAACTGCATGGCTAATCAGTTGAGGAAACAAAACCGCTTTATATATGCAAAGTTGCAGCTATTACTGATCCAACAGGTTATTTATTTCATGTGTGTATTGTATGTATGTATTTGTTTATTTATTGTGCTGTGAATGTTGCAATAATTTTCTTCAGTTAGGCTATTACATTAGAATCTTTGCGCCATAGTGTTGTGGTCTAAAGAGACAGTTCCCAATCAATGGTCTGCGGACCCCATAATTGATTCAAAAGATTTCCGCGGAACCAATAGAGTTTTCAGACTGTATTTTAATTAAGATTAACTGTATCACATTCTCTAATTTTTATCAGTTTGCTGGAATATTGTTTGTTTATTTCAGAATTTTGAGACACAGAGTTTAATGGGAATGAGTTCTCCTGAGTAAATTCTCTTAGCTTATAAGTCTTACGTACCTATCCGATATTTTGATTCTTCTTAATTCTAATCTTCAGGGTCCAAATTTAACTGTGTTTAGTGTTAAACGTTCAGAATAAGACTGGGAAGTAATGATAAGAAATTTAACTTGTGATCTCGTTAAGTTATCAATTTGAGATTTAATTTAATTTCCCACTCTCAATGACTTTCTGGGAACACATGAACTGTCGTCCGATGCAAGTATAAAAAATCTTCATTGATTGGCATTGAATTTCAGAGAATATTTTTCTATCTGAAATGGAAAAAGCAATTGTAATTAAATTTTCTACTTACAAGCAAACGTTCTGATGGGGGCAGATAAAAAAGTTAAATTATTTCTTCCACCATGTTAATAATGTCAAAAGAAGTGCTCATACAAATTTTGGCCACTCGACCGCAATTACGAGGCCGTCCAGAAAGTGATTTTCCCTGGGGCCGTTTATAGAAAAAAAGCACAATTGCATAGAAATATTTATTAAAACAGATACAGCAATTGTTGCGCTATTTGTTAACATATCTCCCACTGGAATTGAGACATCTGTCATATCATTGGATCAATTTTTATGTCGTAGAAGTCAGCAGCCTCAGATCGGAACCAGCGTTTGACTGCGTCTGCACCTCTCTCTGTTGATCCCATGATATGAGAAATGTTTCAGTTCCGATGGAAGATATGTTGAAAAATAGCTCAACAATTGCTGTGTCCGTTCCAATAAATTTGTCCAATGAAATTGTGTTTTTTTTTTCTGTTAGCGGCCCCTTGCGAACTTATTTTTTACGGCTCTCGTAATTGCGGTCGAGTGGCCAAAATTTCTAAAAGCACTTCTTTTGACATTATTAACATGGTAGAAGAAAAAAAATTAACTTTTTTATCTGCCCCCATCAGAACGTTTGCTTGTTAGTGATAAATATTAGTTTGTCCGTCAAAAGGAAGAGAGGTTATTTGAATTACATAGCTATTATAATTATTTTCTAATTCGAACTTAAAAATCGTGTTTTCCTACAGCATCCCTATTGCAATCTCGGTTGCATGCATCACCCATATATTTCGATGTTTGCAGAAGTTCTTTATAGACCTAATAGTTAATGCATACTTGTACGAGAGTACATTTTCTTCTCTGGTTTTATTGAAAAAGAAAGAGTAATGTCATTAATTTCAAGGGGTTATTCTTTGAAATAGAATATCAAACAAAAAGGTTTAATATAGTTTTCTTCGTTTTTGCTTCCTTTTCGAGAAAAAAATTGTTTTATATCAAATATTTCATAGCATTCTTTGGGAAAGCTGGTGATTGAATTTCCAATAAGATCAGTGAATTTAAGAGAACAGTGTGTTATGATTAGGGAAAGGAAGTTCATGCATTTGCATATTTATCTCTATCGTTGTGTGAATATGCTGAAAGATTATCTACATGAATCACAAATTTCTGAATACAGTGATATTACTTTTATTGTGGATAAAAGTGCATATTTTGCCTTTATTTATAAAAGCATCATATTTTAACATTTATGCAGAGAAACTGCATATTATCAATCATCATCATCAATAACTTCAAGGTTTAGGCCGATGGCCTGTTCCGCCTCCAGAATTTTATCCATCAAACTGGTCTCTCCAACGTCTCTTTGGTCTTCCCACTCGTCTTCTTCGTGTAGGTCTATAACACCATGTTCTGAAAGGTATCCTGTCGTTGGGCATTCTTGTTATATGGTCGTACCAATTATTTCTATATTTTTCAATTATAGTTATTACACTCTCGATATTCAGTTCTCGACGTATATCTTCGTTTCTCTTATGGTCCTGTAGTCACTGCATATTATGTGTGTTTATTTGTCTTTCCCTCATTTTCAAAGTGTGTAACCTCGTAAACACGACTAATTTATGTTTATGAATTTTGAACGTAACGAAGACGCCCTCATAGGCAGCCTCTCTAGTTAGCAATTGGTATTCCTTTACTGCAGTCTTTAGCAGAACAATATCCAGTTTAACATCAGTTCCAGAAAGTGAAGGAGATAAAGTGAACGAGAAAACAGCAAATATTTTTTCCAAAAACCCTGGATATTATCAACTTAAAGAAATTAAAGATATTCTCGAAAGAAAAACACCCCAAAAAAATAACAAAATTTTCTATAGAACAGCTCACAGCTCTTGTGCAAGCCCCTCTTACTTCTTGTGACGTAGACGAAGTTTTCCGCGCTACAAAGCTATGCTGAGAGACAACAGGCGAAGAATGACATTAGAAAACATACGTCACTGCTTAGTTGTGAACTGTAACAGCATAAATGGAGCATTCAGCAATGAGGCAAGCACTTCAAAATCCATAGACTAAACGTAAGTTACCTATACCTTATTATTCTGTTAAAATAATCTCAGACTGATAATACATATTTTGTAGCATATTTGTATATTTTTACAGCATAAATGCATATATATTCTTCACGTTTTTTGGGCATGAACTTCCTTTCCCTGCTTATGATAATAAATACTTGAATGAATTTTAGTTTTGTACTTTAAATGAGCAGAAATTTGATCCGAACAAATGTAACTTTTCGTTCTGCAAAGGAATTTTACAAAGTTACATTCGTTCGGATCAAATTTCTGCACATTTAAAGGACAAAACTAAAATTCTTTCAATAATTTATTTTCATAATACAGTGTTCTCTTAAATTGACAGAGCATATTGGGAATTAAATCAATGGCTTTCCGAAAACACGCTATGAAATGTTTCATATAAAACAATTTTATCTCGAAAAGGAAGCAAAAACGAGCAAAATTGTATTGAACTTTTTTTGGTTGAAATATCTCAAAGAAAAACCCTTGAAATTAATTCTATTACTTACGGTTCACTGTGTATAACCATTAAAACTTATCATGATTTTACGGACATATTAGAGTTGAACATTTTCACAATTAGGAGAAGTGAAATATGTAAATGGAACTAATGAACCTACTTGAAACTTTTATCAAGATACAGTAATTCAAAAAATATATTTAACATATTAATTACATTACTCGAAAAATCGTCGTCGTCGTCATCATCATCATCATCATCATCATCATCATCATCATCATAATCATCATCATCATGATGTCCTGTTTTTAGTTCTCTTGGCTTGTTACAGTTTTATTCATTCGTTTATTCGATGATGCCGAACTTCTTCTTCTTCTCCTTTGGTTGTTAGTGGAGAAACTGTTTGGACACCCTGCTATTATCAACCTCAATTCAATTTGTAGCCCTGAATAAATTCCATAATTGGCTGCATTTGTATTTCTTGTTAAGATGTTTTGATCCAAAAGTGAACACTCAGATGTTTTTTTCTGACAGGCCTATATGGCATCTGTGTTGTTGTGAGTCGTTTCTGATCCGACATATTTTATACTGTACTTTAGATTCACTTTTATATTTTAGTAATTAGTTTGTCAAACTTTTACAAATTTTTAGCCTAGCGTCCTTTTACACTAGAGGCGGTTTAAAAATTGAAATTTAGACAACCACACTATAAGTGTGACACTTTGTTTCTCATTTTAATTTCAAAATGACATTTTTATTTTAAATATCTAAAAAAAAACCTGAAGTTGTAATAATAATAATAATAATAATAATAATAATAATAATAATAAATAATAATAATAATAATACAAAATGTGTTGTGAATTTCATAGTTGCTTCCTACAGATTTTTTTTTCGATTTTTAACTACAGAATTACATTTTCTTACGCATTTATCACAACAATTGTTACAAATTATAAACAAATCACTCCACTCTTGTAAATTCTTTAAGACTGTACATAAGGATGCATAATTAAACTGTAAAGAATTAAGTTTCTAAAGTCGTATGATTTGTAACAATTTTTATGATAAATGAGTAAGAATGACGTCATTTTAGTTAAAAAATTGAAAAATGAATATCTGTACAAAGTAATTAACACATTTTTATCTTCAGAACACTAGCCAATTAAAGAAATGATACTTCTGATAGTTTATTCTCTATTTGTAATATTTTGTTACCCGTTAAGCTAAAGAAAAAAGGTAGGCTTATTTTACTAACAACTTCAAATTAATGTAACTTCGAAAATATTGAGATTAGGACAAATGTTTATATGACACAGTATCAACTTCAGGGGTTATTTTTTTAGGTATTTAAAATAAGAATTTTAATATAATTTTGATCGTTTTTGCTTCCTTTTCGAGATAAAAATTGTTTTATATTAAACATTTCATAGCGTTTTTTGGGAAAGCCATTGATTTAATTCTCAATATGCTCAGTCAGTTAAAGAGAGGAATGTATCGTATTATGATAATAAATGATTGAAATAATTTTAGTTTCGTCCTTTAAATGTGGAGAAATTTGATTAGAATAAATGTAACTTTTCGTTCTGCAAAGGAATTTTTCAATGTTACGTTTTAAGGATGAAATTTCTGTATATTTAAAGGACAAAACTAAAATTCCTTCATTCATTTATTATCATAATACATTGTTCTCCTTACCTACTGGGCATATTGGGAATTTAATCAATGACTTTCCCTAAAAAAAAAACGCTATGAAATATTTCATATATAATAATTTGTATTTCGAAACGAAAGCAAAAACAGAGCAAAATTGTATTAAACTTTCTTGTTTGAAATATCTCGAAGAATAACCCCCTGAAATTGATATTACTTACATTTCACTCTGTATCTCGGGGCTTCAATGTCTTTGATATTTTCCGATTACCCTTCTCTAGTTTTCTCCATCGCGCCATAGACCATCTTCCAAATTCCTTGCTGTCAGCTCTGTTGCTATCCCATCTCGACAGGTAGTTTTGATATTTCTCTCATCGTTTTACCTTTTGATATCCAATCGAATATACTTTTGGAAAGTTTGACTCCATTCATTCTTCGCACGTGCCCATACCATCTCAACTGATTCATTGAGATTTCATCCAAAATTCTATGGTTGACTCCCATTTTTTACCTAATAACTTCATTTTTAATTGTTTCTCTTCTTGACGCTCTGGCAGCTCGATGCTAAAAATCCATTTCTGTTGCCAACTATTTAGCTGTATTTGTTTCTTTCTGTGGCCAAATTTCTGCTCCATAAAGTTTTAACAGATAGTGTTATATATTTCTGTTTTGTTGGTGTTGTTATATTCTTATTCTATAGCACTCAGTTTAAAGTTAATATAGCAAATCAACCTTTGTTATTCCTGTGTATAATCTCATCACAAATTTCATATTTATTTATTTTACTCCTAAGTTTTCTATTTCGTCGTAACCTCTTATAATTATTCGACCTTCAATTTCTAAATTTTGTATTTTTGTGTCTCCAATTAATAAATATTTTGATTTATTACATCATCATCATCATCATCCTTCACGAATTAGGTCTCTATAGACCTGTTTCGGCCCCATGTAGCAGTCTTCTAAAAGGTCTTCCTGGTCGACGATGCTAGGTTTATACTGCATCATAATTTTTGGGATTCTTGAATTTATTTTCCATTCTTCTTACATGATCTAGCCAATTTAATTTGTATCTGTTGATTTTTTCTTCTACTGACTCTACTTCTAATTGTTCTAAAATTTGTTCATTACTTTTTCGATCTAAAAGAGTATATCCTGCTGTCCTCCTGAAGAATTTCATTTCCGTTGCTTTGATTCTGTTCATGTCTTTTTTTTTTTAATGTCCAAATCTCGCTTCCGTATAAAAGGGAGGGTAATGCTAGTGTATTATATATTTTTATTCTTGTAGATTTTTGTACTAATTTAGCTTTTAATGTATTGTTTATTATTCCTAGAATTTGTGTAAATTTGGTAATTTTCTTGTTCACATTTTTTTCATTTTCATAAGATATTTCATAACCCAGGTAATTGAAATTTTGTACTTGTTCGAGGCATTGGTTATTGTGTATTATCTTACTTCTGACTGGGTCTTGTCCTAAAAATACCATGATGTATTACAATTTACCGTTATTTCCCACATATTATATTCTTCTATTAATTTCCTGACCATATACTCCACATCTTCCTGATCCTGAGCTATGACTATTTGGCCATCAGTGAAACGAAGAGTGTAAATAAATTTATCTGAAACTTGTAAACCCATCCGTTAACATTTTCTTCTACAAATTTGCAATGCTTCATGTATATACATTTTAAATAAAGTTGGTAATGTGCAGGAACAGGTATTTACGGAGATTAATTTTATCATTTATGTTTTTTAATATTGGTGTCGGCGGAGATTGTTGGAGATTGATTTTTACTCTTGGCGGAGATTAATGGACATTTTGGAAAATACAATTATTTTGGAATTTGAATATTAACTGAGTATGAATATTACTTTCCAAATAATTAACATTAAAGGTTCGTTGGATTCTGGTAAAGGTGCGGTATGGCCAATAGACTATATTGGTTGGATTGAGATTGTATTTGACACACATTCATTAAAAACGAAAAAACTTGCAGCCCTCAAATTAACACTTTCAAATTATTAGTGAAATGTTGAATTCTCCGTTTTTTTATTCTTTTTCTCATTCTATTTTATTTTTGATCTGTATTTTTTATTTTATTGAAAGTTTTCATTATTGTAAAACATTATCTACTGTAAATTTCAGTTTATTGTAAACAAATTTCTTCTAAGACATTTTAATATCAGACTTTAAATATTACAGTTTAACATTTTTTGTCTTTGGCAATCTCACCGGGTTGAGGAAGATTAGATTTATTTTTTTAATCAGAACACCTGGAATAGCATGTAATGTAGCCTACTTGGATATATAACAAATTCAAATGAAAAGAAAATTCTAAAAAAAAAAAACTCAAAATATGAAATTCGCTATAAAACGACGCAATAGTAATAATTCGCAAATGTGTTCATTTTTCGCTATTAGAACTCTATTTCGCGATTTGTCGCGATTGTTTTATCCACATATTATTAATCAGAATCACTTAATTCGTAAAGATTAGTAAAATCTATTGCATATCTTATTATTTCGTAATTTTTGCAATCCCCATAAATACCCGGTACTATTGATGTGATACGCAACAACCTTGATGTAATCCTTTGATAACTGGAAATTTATTATTTTAATTTTCTTTAGTTATCAACGAGTAAGCAATACTCTCATTCTGGCATAAATAATGCCACGGGTTTGAAAGTTGAAACCAATAGAGTCATTTGGGGTAACTTACCGATCAATGTAACTTTGTACCAGTTCCCAATTTTACTAGAAGACTTAATTTCACATTTCCTAAGTGTGATATCTTTGGACTGAGGTCATGTCCATAATTTATGATCTATATGCTTTGCTTTCTGTCTAGAAGATTGTGAATTTGTCGATACTATTTCTTGTCTGTAATGAGGCGATCCCCATTAACCTAGTGATCTCTATTGCTATTTGCTTTCTTCGTGACCTATACTATGTCCAGTCCCTGAAGAATGTTTAAGACTCCACATTGTTAAATATTGCATTCTGCTTATAGTAGCTGGTTTATGAAGATTTTTAAACTTTATATTTTATGCATATAATTTTATCTTTATCGTTACAATTATTGTAAATGTTATGCTTATCTTCTCTTCTTTAAAATATATTAACAGCCTCGTGAGATACATAATCCTATTTCTTTAAAATTATAAAATTAATCGACAGTGCTATTTGGGTTCGATTTCAGGGTTTTTTGTGCCGCTAAGAAGTTTGCATGATAATATTGATTCTATTATAAGCATTTAAATTTGTACATAAATGAACATAATTAATTTGTTTATTAAATAACATGAGACAATTATTACATAAAATTAATATAAAATATAACTATTAGATCTACTACAGACACGCTTTAAGTTTATATAGAAGAATTAATTTTTTACTACGTCCCGCATAATTGACTTGTTAATGAAATTTCTTTGGCCTTATTATTCAACTACTGTTCTAATTTTTACACTTATCTTGGATTTCCATAACACGTTAAATTTTTAGATGACAAGGGGTCAACAGGATTCTTCAGAGAGTAGACATTATGCAATAAAGACAAGATATTCCAGATGATATAAATACTGGTCAACGAGAAGCTGCACGTTTGTATTCCATCCCACCAGTGAATAAATTGAAAAATAAACACAGAAATAATTTAGGGAGGCCAAATATGTTTTCACCAAGAATGTTAATCCTCTACATTATGATGATTTGTAAAGTCTTCTGTAAAGATCACTGTTCCTTGTTAGGCCTACAGTCAAGGGCACTGAACTCTATGGTCCTATCTCCAGATAGAAATTCAGTTGTAAGGTCAAGAAGGAAAGGCATTAGACGTGGCTTGACCAGTTTAGAGTAATAAAGAAAGTTAATAAATTGATAAATAAAAGGGACACGTATGAACAGATTAAGACTATAAAAAATTTGATTAGCGAATTAAAAATAACTTATATTAAACATATTATATGTAGGCAATAAACACATACATATTGTGTTTATATTTTCTTCTGTCTTGTTAGTATATTTTATTGTTATAGTAAACGTTATAAGTTTTTAATGAAACTTTCTTTGTGACTTATATGAAATAAAATTTTATGTATTTTCTTATTGAATGGTCAAAAGTTACCTTGCATTTGAAGGGGGATGTAGAGAATTGAATTTAATAGGAAAATACATAGGTCTATATGATACAAAGTTTCGTCAATTAGCCATGTAACTGTGTACCACCATTAAATGTCAAATTTCACCTATTTATGTATGTATGTATGTATATATGTATGTATGTATGTATTTGTATTAACATGTATGTATGTAATTGGGTATATACCTACAATTGGGTATACACCCGGAGGCAGTGATATATAATATACAATAATACCATTACAATTATACAATAATTACAGTAATAAAAGAAAAATAAAAAGAATAAAATAAAATAAACCTAAATTTATTTCTAACTATAAATAAATAGATGCAATAAACCTAGGACTATAAATAAAAGCTATTCTATAATAACGCCTACAATAAGCAAAAGTAAACCTAACTTATAAGTACTTGTATTTCACCCAACTATTACCAATTTAAGTAATTACATATCACCTTAATTACATATCATCTTAATTAATTACATATCAACTTGATTAATTACATGACACAACTTAGTTAATTACACTGCACCTACAATTACATTTTGAGTCTAATCTTCTTAACCTTTCCTTAAATGTATTGATTTTGAGAGGACCACCCTGAAAGATTGCAGCAGGTAAGCTGTTCCAGTCTACTATTGTGCGGTTAACAAAGGAAAATTTTGTTTGTTTTCTACATTTAAACTTCCTAATATGATTTAAAACATGATTTTTTATGTTTCTTATGTCTCAACCTATGAAATAACTTTCCTTAAAGAATTAATTTGCTTTTAAACATAAATTTCAATAGACACTATTTTAGGTAAGTATAAAAATATGACGAAAGAGGTACAAAGTTACACCAGATGTCTGTAATTGAATTGAATGCTGTGAACCTTGTATTCACAATGTATTTGACGAAATTCTCGCCATTCACTACAATTTTCTAAATAAATTTTACAAGAGAAAGAATTCATCCAAAGGCTGGACTCTGGAAGAGTACTCAAAATGTTCATTGCATTTCCGCGTTGAATTGCAATACTTAAACGTTGACGCAAATAAGTAGTGCAACGACGATCACCAGTAATGGAGATCAAAATTTGGCCGATTTGAGATACCAGAACTTTAGCGTCATGACTCCAAGGACCGAAGGTCTCCACAGCAAAGGGGACAAAGATATAATTGTCTAAAAGATGAGCATACTTATTGACTTTCTTCTTCACGGCTAATTCAGCAGCAGATGCTGCGCTTCTGGAGGTATTCGGCAAGTGAGATGGAGCTAGAGTGTCAACGCAAGTGGAGTCCCAAATTGAAGATTTTCCTATAGACCATGGAATTAAGGTGAGACCATCGGGCCGTTTACCATCCGCGCGACTAATACTGTACCTGGTGGTTCCAAAAGAGACTGGATGCCACAAGAAGTCAGAGATCTTTTAATGGTATCATTGAGTGATGTATGTCTGGGAATGCGACCCTTGCTCCTCGCACAGCTGAGTGCATGATAACCGTAAATATCAGCAATTCCTCCGCAAATACATTGGTGTGGCTGACAGAGTTTACAACCAAGGCGTAAAGCCATTGCGATTTTAAAGGATGTACTATCTATTAGGGTGCCGATGTGAGGAGAAGGTAATGCATGTAACTAAGCTCCAGACTCACTCTCTTGAAGAGCTAGGAGATTTGCAATGTCTTATTCGGATTTGAAAGAAGAAAGAAGTTTATCTAAATTTTTTTGGGAAAAAAACGTCCCACTGCTTTTGAAATTCAGGATGGGCAGGAGGATGAGTGGTTTGTGAGGAAGTATACCGACTAGTCAGAGCATCACGCACATGGCAGATTTCAGCTGCATCACTGTATGAAGGAAAGAGCGATTTGATGCAACGGAAAACCTCAAAGGCAGAAGAAAGAAAAGCACAATTGGCTAAAGCTTAAGCTAACATACGTGAGGAAGGCTTTAGTATGTGGGCATGCTTTTCAAGCACCAAGTTCAACTGAACGATCTCAACAGTTAGTTTCAAATTAACGAACGCACTTCACTACATGCATTTTCCATTCTCTATAAAACCTCTCTCCTCTCTTAGATTTCAGAATGTTGTTCGGTGTCATTTTTAACTTTCGGTACCTACAATTTACGGTCTCTATCATAATATTTTCCCTTTGCACTTCATATAATGAGAAATTACGAGAAGAAATATAAGTGCTCTGTAAGATGCAACAGGCTACAGCAACGCATCGCATAATACGGACCGTGCTGTACCGGCAGAAGACGGTGTGTGTCGGCGCTGGTTTCGAACCCCGGCTACACCCCTTCAGCGACTGCACGTTTCACTTCTCTCGTCATTACGTCTGAGTCAACGAACCAAACAGCCGCCATATTTTTAAATCCCTCATCGCATCGATAGCAATATGGCGACAGCATAATCCTCTCAAATGGGAACGAACCCGGACTCAATACCGCAGTTTTTAATCACTCGCATGCTTCAAAACGTCCAGTGAGTCATGGGGACGAACTAGTGGCGTTCAAGTGGGCAAGAACCGATGAGTTGGCTTTGTAGACATACTCGTGCATGGAATATCTAGAGCAAAATGCTCCGTTTTCGATTATTATTTATATTAACTCATTTAACAAAGCTATAACTAACCTATAACTGTTATTGTCGATACGTAATGCTCCGTTTTCGATTATTATTTATATTAACTCATTTAACAAAGCTATAACTAACCTATAACTGTTATTGTCGATACGTAATATTTCGTTTTCGATTATTATTTATATTAACTCTTTTAACAAAGCTATAACCAACCTATAACTGTTATTGTCGATACGTAATATTTCGTTTTCGATTATTATTTATATTAACTCATTTAACAAAGCTATAACTAACCTATAACTGTTATTGTCCATACGTAATATTTCGTTTTCGATTATTATTTATATTAACTCATTTAACAAAGCTATAACCAACCTATAACTGTTATTGTCGATACGTAATATTTCGTTTTCGATTATTATTTATATTAACTCATTTAACAAAGCTATAACTAACCTATAACTGTCATTGTCGATACGTAATATTCCGTTTTCGATTATTATTTATATTAACTCATTTAACAAAGTTATAACTAACCTATAACTGTCATTGTCCATACGTAATATTTCGTTTTCGATTATTATTTATATTAACTCATTTAACAAAGCTATAACTAACCTATAACTGTTATTGTCGATGCGTAATGTTCGTTTTCGATTATTATTATTATATATTAACTCATTTAACAAAGCTATAACTAACCTATAGCTGTTATTGTCGATACGTAATCGTCCGTTTTCGATTATTATTTATATTAACTCATTTAAGAAAGCTGTACTAACTTATAACTGTTATTGTCGATATGTAATCTTGAGTTTTCGATTTTCATATATATTAACTCATTTAAGAAAGCTATATTAACCTAAGCTTATAATTGTTATTATCGATAGGCCTACGTAATTTTCCGTTTTCGATTAGGCCATATTATTTATAGTAATTCAATATTCTTATGTATAACAGGAAAACCATCAGTAATAGTAAATTGCTTAAAATAAAATACTACATTTTTTCAACATTAACAGTGCGTATTTGATATTTTCAGTGCACATATCCTGTATTTTAAATGCATACGTGTATGCATATTTTGCCGTTTTTAATGCATAATAATCCGCCTCCTAATCATTACACATTTTTCACAGATAGACATTCTTTAATAGACTTAATATTGTAGGCTAATTGCCATTAGGCCCAATATAGACATTTTGTCATTAAACATTATCTAATTCTGTAGATCTATCAACCGGTACATTTACATTAATAAATAAATTAAAAGATTTCGTGGAACGGAAATTACACTGACGTCGTTTGACTTGACTTTCCATGCAAATTCTTACGTCATATCCGATAAGCTCAGCAATATGAAGAAGGGGAGTCGGCATGTATAGGTCTACATAATCTACTTTTGAAGTGTGCTATAAGCAGTAACATGAGCTTTTGCCAAAAAGTCAAAAGGAGGATAGGAATGGCAAAGGAAGCTTTTAATAGAAAAAGGTGCATCTTCAGCGGACCTCTGGAGAAAGAACTAGGGAAGAGACTAGTGAAGTGCTTTGTGTGGAGTTTGGCATTGTATGGGGGTGGAAACATGGACATTCTGACTAAGCGAAGAGAAGAGAATAGAAGCATTTGAAATGCGGATATGTAGAAGGATGGAGCGTGTGAAATGAACAGACGGAATAAGAAACGAAGCTGTGTTGGAAAGAGTGGGTGTAAAAAAAAAGATGCTGAAACCGATCAGGAAGAGAAAAAGGAATTGGTTGAGACACTGGCTGAGAAGAAACTGTCTACTGAAAGATACACTGGAAGGAATGATGAACGGGAGAAGAATTCGGGGCAGAAGGAGATATCAGATGATAGACGGCATTAAGATACATGGATCATATGCGGAGACTAAGGGGAAGGCAGAAAATAGGAAAGAATGGAGAATGCTGGGTCATCCAGTCTGCCGTCAAAAAATCTGAAAGTTAGAATTTGTAAAACAGTTATATTACCGGATGTTCTGTATGGTTGTGAAACTTGGACTTTCACTTTGAGAGAGGAACAGAGATTAAGGGTGTTTGAGAATAAGGTTCTTAGGAAAATATTTGTGGCTAAGGAGGATGAAGTTACAGGAGAATGGAGAAAGTTACACAACGCAGAACTGCACGCATTATATTCTTTACTTGCCATAATTAGGAACATTAAATCCAGACGTTTGATATGGGTAGGGCATGTAGCACGTATGGGCGAATCCAGAAATGCGTATAGAGTGTTAGTTGGGAGACCGGAGGGAAAAAGACCTTTGAGGAGGCCGAGATATAGATGGGAGGATAATATTAAAATGGATTTGAGGGAGGTGGGATATGATGATAGAGACTGGATTAATCTTGCACAGGATAGGGACCGACGGCGGGATTATGTGAGGGCGGCAATGATCCTTCGGGTTCCTTAAAACTCATTTGTAAATAATAATAATAATAATAATAATAATAATAATAATAATAATTTAAAATATATTCTATGAAAATTTAAACATACGACTATTTTGCATTGAATAAAAACTTACCAGTACTTAAATCTTTTTCTTGTTCATTGCAGTAGAGTAATGGTTAGCACGTCTGAGCGTGAAACAAGTGGGCCCTGGTTCCAACCTTAGTTAGGACAAGTTACCTGTTCGAGGATGTTTTCCAAGTTTTCCTAAACCCATTGAAACAGAATTGCTGAGTAGGCTATCTTATAGCGTTGAATCTCAGACTCATTTCGCCATCATTAATTCAAAATGTCATTTTCATCATTACCATAGCCCAGGTTAAGTTCACTGTGCAGCGTGCTGTATTCGTACAAGAGCACAACAGTTCGGCGACAAAATCATTCGCAGAACAGAAATATTAAGTATAATATACCTCAGGCTGCAGTGAAAGTTTTCGGGTCCATTATTCGTAAAAAAAATCTTTTAAATGGATAAAAAATTTCACATTAGTATGTTCTACATTCAACACATAGACCAGAGAGCTTCAATAAAATAATGTGAGGAAAAGGGAGGTCTCATCATGAAAAAGGTCGAGAAACACTGGACTATATTGTTGATGTAAACAATAGTAAAGTTCTAGTTAAGTAGAAAATGTAATATGTATTTACAGTTTGAATAATTTGCGTCAAAAATAAAGGATTTTGTTGATGAAAATGAAATCAATTAATTTCGATAATACTACGCCAGACGTTACTAAAGTTGCTGACAGAATTTCATCCAAACTATTTCCTCCAGTCATGAACAAGGGATGTAATTATGTAGGTGCATTTATTAGAAAGCGTACGGAAAGTGAGTGCCATTATGGGAAAACTTACTTTCAATCCCAGTTTTCTTGCCGAAAATGCTGCCTTTCCTTACTTTCTTAGAAAACATATTTTAGAGAGAGAGAGTCATCATATTGATAGCCGTCCAAATCTTGGATTTAAAATATCGGCATCCTAATCAATTAAAATTAACAAAAATGAAAATGTAAATTATCATCATCAGCATCCTTCACGAATTAGGCCTCTGTAGACCTGTTTCCCCCATCTAAGTCTTCTTAAAGGTCTTCCTGGTCGACGATGTCCTCTAGGTTTATACTGCATCATAATTTTTGGGATTCTTGAATTTTCCATTCTTCTTACATGATCTAGCCAATTGAATTTGTATCTGCTGATTTTTTCTTCTACTGACTCTACTTCTAATTGTTCTAAATGTAAATTAATGTTAGAAAAATACATAATGAAATTAAAAATACATAACTTATATTTAATAATCTGCGACAAGATGTGGTAGCTATCAATACGATAAGAATTTATCGAAAAGTAAATAATATACACTGAATATTATAAAAATAAGTAGAGATTGATGATGCTCATTGAAGATTTTAAAATGGTTGATGCAATTGTCTGAAGAGTCTTTTCAGGAACCTTTAATTTTCTGAGGATCTCCAATGTAAATTTTGGAATTGTTCCTCGCGCACCAAACATAAGTCCAATGACATTCCAGTCTTGAATATTATATTTATGACTGAGATCATCACAGCATGGAAGGTAAACAGCGCTCTTATCTCCATGTACTTTCTTTGGTTGATCTTTATTAATTTCAAACCTTACTGTTTGGTCAAGAATGAGACCAGTTTTTTTTTCGGTTAATTATGATGTCAGCACGCCGAGTAGATCGTTCCGTAGAAAGACATTGAACTTCCTCGTATACTTTGTATTCAATAATAATCACTATTATGAGTATGAAGCAGTGGCGGCTGATTGACTGAGGCAAGTGAGGCCGGGCCTCAGTCACTTGGCTTAACTGAAATCAAATTTTGTGTTTTTTAGTTATTTGAATGAAGCATATATCGCTGTAGAAGCATTTGAAAACTTTGATGTATATAGAACTGTTTTGCAGTAAAATTTGTTCCTGAGGCCGGGATCGCTCGTGCCGGGTCTGGCTTGTGATGTATATAGACCTGTTTTGCAGTAAAATTTGTTCCTGAGGCCAGAATCGTTCGTGCCGGTTCTGGCTTAATGCATTTCATGTCCTTTCGCGGGCTTTGAGTTTACGCTTAAAACGTTGTAGCTGAGGCACAATTCGGCTGGCCTGGTCAGGTTTCACTCCTCCCCTCCATGGGCCGGCCTCAAGGGTAGAGTGGGGTGGGAATAGCAGTGGTGACTTGTTTTCCTAACTAGGCCAGAAATAACAAAATTCCAGCTCTTTGGCAGGCAGAGACCCACTCGATTCTCTCCCCTTATGTCTCAGTTTATGACATAAGCGAGGGTGTTCTACTATTGTACTTCGTAATACAGTAGTGAATCTGGGCCAATGTTGTTATGTATTTCGGGAAAATATAAACAGAAACAAATGAGAGAAATAATGCTGGAGAAGTTAATTCATTGTTAGAGTGTCCTTTTTCGAGAAGAAATAATACTGAAAGAAAGGAAGTTTTAAATAAAGAGAGAGACTATCTACGACATCGCTGATAATTTTTCTGACACATAATCTTAAAACGCGAGTTTCTATTGCACCCTGGTATGGGCAACATAAATGGTTATGTGGTAATGTGAGACAAAATAAACTTCTCTTGGCCTTGTTTGTTGCTGTCGAAGGAAAAAAATTAAAAAAAAAGAAAGAAAGGGGAATTTCAACACATAATATGGGATGCTTCATCACACTGAAACAATCACTGAAACTCAGAGCATAACAGCTTATTTGGTGAGTGAAATTATTATTTTTCTTGATAGTACAGTGAAACCTGTTCAAATCGGAACCTGAATAATTCGGAATCCTGTCTATTTCGGAACAATTTATTGGTCCCTGCGAAATTCATATGTATTACGTGTAATGTTTCCTGAATAAAATGGAAACTGTCTAACGCGGAAACGGAAACTGTCTGCTACTGTTCAAAACGTAAATAATATTTTGGACACACTACTTTAATGTAAACTATATTTTGAAACAGTAGGGCCTATGTGCTTTCACTCTGTGTACTGTCGTAGCTGGGTAGAACGCAAGTAGTGACTTCGTGATAAAAAAAAGTTGCGTAAAATTGCTGCACTATCATTAATTGATGAAGTAAAAGTTATGGAGGAAAATGAGAAATGAAGAGTATGGTAAATAATATTGAAATTTATGAATGGAAAACTCAGGTGTAACTTTACACTTTCAAAAATAAAGACCGTATCATGAGTGAGTGGCTTGCGGTCAATAATGGTGACATGAAAGGAAACAGAAAACAGCTGGTTACATAGAAATGAATGAACTGTTGTGGAAGTGGATTGTTCTTGCCCTTTAAAAGATCGTGCAAATTTCTGGACCTATTCTGCAAAAAAAAAAAAAAAAAAAAAAAAAAACCTTGAACTGGCAAAGAAATTAGATAATCCAGAATTCAAGGCTTGTAGACTCCTAGTCCAATTAAATAATGTTCTGTGATATACAGTACAGTATTATAGTGTTAGATATTAAATTTAGTGTAATTAATAAACTTTACAGTGTTTAGTGATTGAGTTACGATACAATTTATACAGGAAATGAGATTTTCATCAAGATCATTCACCAATTAAATAAGTTACAGGAAGCTGATTTAATGTCAGTAGTGTTAAACGGAATATTTTGTAATTCTTACAATTTGCGGCATGCCATTTTGTTTTTCATTTATACAAATGATAAAATATTCCAGTTTAACTTCACACCTGAATAACACGGAAACCTGTCCACAACGGAAAAAAAATAGGACCATGTCACTTCCGTCTTGAACAGGTTTCACTGTAATAAGAATAGACTAATAATAGTAGTAATAATAATAATACAGTAATAATGATATTAATAATATAATAACAATAATAATTAATATCAAAAACAAACATTTCCTATCGGAAGGACTTAAACTAGTTGCATCTGGCCTCACCGAGGATTTCGATCACCGGCCGCTACTGGTATGAAGATCAGCTTAGGCCTATATAAATTACGTAATGGCAGCTGTATTCAATAACTTCCCGTACATAGCTTAATAGTTTATTGCTATAACAGTGTCGTGTTATTTTTTTTAGTTTCTCTAGAAATCAGGTGTGAGGAGCATTGTTTCAAATCGTATTTTGACCAAGAAACATTTTTTTACAGGAATTAAGAAAACTGAATTACTCGTAAACCGGACAAGTTTTCAAAAAAAAAAAAAAAACCACAACAACAACAAAATTGGATGTTACAATGCTTTAGTTGTATCTTTAGGAACTAGCAAAAATGAAATCATTTCTTATCTTTCACAAAATTAAAGAAAATGTTTTGGACATAATACGGTTTGTTCCATAGATGATAGATAATTTTTCTATCAGAAAATGTGTCCAAAATTCATTTTATTAAGCTGGGAAAACATCTTTGAAGAAAAAAATCTTTGTAATGCTAACACCCAATTATTACCACAGTATTTATAAATCTGTGATTATATTGACATTTTCAGTGAAGGATGGAAAGTGAAGAACTAAAAATCTCAGAGTGAATGATCTAAGAAGATTGATGACGTTAGTGAAATAAAATGAATTGTTTAAAAATGGCTGTTGTTTCAAATCACATTCTGTCCTGTGAAGTGACTGATTAGTACTAAAGTAGCTCGATTTTAATTTAAAATATCATTGGGGAAAGATTGTAGACTACTCAGAAGACGAAGTTAGGACTTCTGAATTTTGAAAAACATTTTTACAGACTGTCCCTTTATACATTGTAATTTGCGTTTGTAAAATAAAAGTATGTTACATGAGTTAGCCTAGAATACTAATCCATACGCTATTTCATTATGGAATGAAAGTAGGCCCTACCGTATACAAAATATACAATTTTCAAGGGATTCATGTCGGCAGTAGAAAGTTAGGATTTTAACGCATAATACGCAGAGTTCAATTCAGAAGTAATAAGTTATATTCTGTGTGTTTTGCAGTTCTGTGGTTATCGAATTGTAAATCAAGAAAGTTCGTGCTGATAGAGTCTTTGAAATTAATACCATTTAATCTAACTTTGTAGATCTGAACATTATTAACTTATATGTACTGAATTTGATTATACTGAATTTATCATTAGGCCCTAAGTGCTAGTTTCGGGTCTAATTGCATTAAACCGAGAATAATTAATTAGTTCCGACACTGTATTACAAGTGTTTACAAAGCGATTACATTGTTTACTTGAGGAAATTACTCTTTTATCATCTGCAAATAAGATTATCCAGGATAAATTATTTATTAACTTATGATTGAGACTAAATTATTAATATAAACTAAAACAATAATGCGCCTAAAATTGATCTTCTGGGAACATAATGTTTAATATTCATGAATTTTGAGTACGTAACCTCACTGTCCTCAGCATCTAAGAGACACGCCGACCGTAGTATGTAAAGGATCCCACCGACTTCAGCCTCTAAGGGTCCTCGCTGACTTCAGTCTCTAAGGCAGGGCTGGGCATGGGAAGCGGAACCAGTCTCTGAACAGGGACGCTTAATATTCATCCGTCAATCAACGTTGCGCGGTGTTCGGCGGGGAAGAAAGGGGATGAAGAGAAATCATATGGCTCCCCGTGAGAGAGTAGAATCCGCTCTTGCTGCCCAGACCTGCTCTAAGGGATCTCGCCGTCCTCAGCCTATAGTCTAAGGCAGCGGTCATCAAGCACAGTGCATCCTTGGACTACATTCTGTTACCCACGGATAAGACATTGCATTATCGTTCATCGGTGGCTGCTGGCGGTTATGTCTTCTCTCTCTCTCTCTCTCTCTCTCTCTCTCTCTCTCCCTCTCCCCCTCCTGCACGACGCGACGGTGCATATTCCGAAACACTCCTTACCCTTTACCCATTTCAGCAAATCAGCAAATGTTGACGACCACTGGTCTAAGGGACCGTGACCATCTCAGCCTCTAGTCCAAGGAACACCGCCGACTTTAGCCTCTAAGGGATTCCGCCGTCCTCAGTCTCTAATCTAAGGGACCCCGCCGACTTTAGCCTCTAAAGGATCCTGCCGATTTTAGTCTCTAACGATCCTCACCGGGCTCAGTTTCTAAGGTATTCCGCCGTCCTCAGCATCTAGTCTAAGCCCCTTCGATCTCAACCTATAGTCCAAGGAAACCTGACGACTTCAGCCTCTAAAGGACTCCGTTGATCTTAATTTCTAACGAATCCCGCCGTCCTCAGCCTCTGGTCTAAGGCGCCCTCCGATTTTAGTTTCTAAGGGACTCCGCCGATCTAAGTTTATAACGGACCCCGCCGAACTTCAGCCTCAGTTTCTAAGGTGTCCCACCCCTGCCCACCTTCGATCTCTCTAAGGAAACCTGCTTCAACCTCGGCCTCAGTTTCTAAGGTATCCCACCGTCCTCAGCATCTAGTCTAAGGGACCCCTTCGACCTCAACCTCTAGTCCAAGGAAACCTGACAACTTCAATCTCTAAAGGTCCCCGTTGATCTCGGTTTCTAAGGAATCCCGCCGTCCTCAGCCTCTGGTCTAAGGACCCTCCGATTTAATTTCTAAGAGACTCCGCCGATCTAAGTTTATAACGGACCCCGCCGAATTTAGCCTCTAAGGGACCCTGCCCACTTCAGTCTCTAAGGATCTTCACTGGCCTCAGTTTCTAAGGTATCCCACAGTCCTCAGCATCTAGTTTAAGGGACCCCTTCGATCTCAACCTCTAGTCCAAGGAAACCTGACCGACTTCAGCCTCTAAAGGACCCCGTTGCTCTCGGTTTCTAAGGAATCCCGCCGTCCTCAGGCTCTAGTCTAAGGGACTCCTCCGACTTTAGTTCCTAAAAGACTCCGCCGATCTAAGTTTCTAACGGACCCCGCCGAACTCAACCTCTAAGGGACTCCGTTAACCTCAGCCTCTAAGGGACTCCTCCGACATCGGTCTAAATGATCCCACCATCTTAAAATCTCTGAAAGTTCGCGTCATCCTCGGAATTCCCAAAGGTCCCCGCCGTCTCCATTTTCTAAAGTTTTTCGTTTTCTTCATTTCAGGAAATTCTCTATGTTAATGAATGAACGAAGTGTGCGATCTTTTAAAATACGAGTAATTCAACGTAATAGTTTAAATTCATTCCTAATTCATAAAACGTATCGACAGATTTAAACATTTTGTTTCCCAGAATAATAATAGGTGAATATTTATAATTCGATCTCACTGAATTCAAATAGGCCTATGAAAATGAAAATACATCATCACCTAAAGTTTTTTTTTTTTTTTTTTTCCCCAGAACTTAATTCTATAATTTCTTTCCAAAATGTTTAACTTTTCTTGTGATACTACATCATAATCTTAAATTCTGTTTCTGATGTTATAAAAGCGGTTTATATATTAAGATGATTTGAGACATTAAAGGAAAAAATCATATTAGCTTACATGTACGAAAACATTAGGCTAATGTAATGATATGCAAAAATAACTTAACCCTCCTATTTTTTTCGCTTAATGGCACCCCTTTAAAATACTTTTCGTCTACAGTTTTAGTTTCTGAACTATTCATTTAATTAATTAAATCTAGTACCGTGGGTTAACATTGACCTCGAAACGACATTTTGTGCGTTTTATAATTTGTTGTAGATAAATTATTTGTAATTAAATCTTGTGCTGCCTAGTGGCAGATTATGACACTCTATTTTTTCGGTCAGATTTCACTAGTACTTTAGTGATTAGCTGCCTTTGTTTTGCGGTCTGTTGAGCGACGCCATTATGGCTGCTATAAATCTTCCCGATCGTAAAGTAAGCAAAATTCTGTTAGAAGAAATGATGATGAGAAATATTGTAATGCTACGTTGTTGACGAACGATGACCAGGACCTTTCTGATGACGATGAGGAGGTGATGCTTCGAGTAGTTGTACAGTACATCAAGTGTTGAGTCCTCATCTGACTGTGAGGATGAAAATGTTGACTTTGCTCCTGTCTAACGAATTTTGAACTAAGTCATGACCACCGGCGTAGCTCATGCGCCAACGCGTTTGCCTGCTGATCCGGAGTTGCGCTCGGGCGTGGGTTCGATTCCCGCTTGGGTTGATTACCTGGTTGGATTTTTTCCGAGGTTTTCTCCAACAGTAAGGCGAATGTTAGGTAATCTGTGGCGAATCCTCGGTCTTATCTCACCGAATATCATCTCGCTATCAGCAATTTCTTCGTCACTAGATACCCCTTAGTAAGTAGTTGATACAGTATCCTTAAATAACATTACAAAAAACGTAAGTCATGTCCTAATTGTATAATGTCCCAAACATAGAATAAGGCTCCCAGTTCATCAGCGCTAGCGTGTATCTCTATCACTACATGTTTTTTTTAGTAAGTTATTTTACGACGCTTTATCAACAGCTTAGGTTATTTAGCGTCTGAATGAGGTGAAGGTGATAATGTCGGTGAAATGAGTCCGGGGTCCAGCACCGAAAGTTACCCAGCATTTCCTCATATTGGGTTGAGGGAAAACCCCGGAAAAACCTCAGCCAGGAAACTTGCCCCGACCGGGATTCGAACCCGGGCCACCTGGTTTCGCGGCCAGACGCGCTAACCGTTACTCCACAGGTGTGGACTACATGTTCCTGTGTTCAATTTCCGATGTTGACTGAAATAATAATTGTGATTGATAAAATCGGAAGTTTATGACTAGAGCCCGGATGTTTATGCATTTATAACAGTTGAAATAGGCGGGCAAAAAGCAATAAAACGTAAAAAAATGCACAATAAAATTTTGAAAAGGCATAATATATTTTAGCAATAAATTTAAATTATATCAACATAATTTACATTTTTACTTCGTAGTTGACACATGTTGACGTATAAAATAGGCTACTTTTTTCGTGATTAACTGTCTTTTCACAAACTTTACATAATAAAACTGTTCCATCGGTTGAAAAAACATACCCTAGGCACCAAATTCACTAACGTAAGCATGCATTTTACTTTTCAATGGTTTACTGAATTTAGGCATTCTATCTAACCGATCTTATACCTTCTATCACCCGACAATAACTAACTGTTCCTCACCCAAATTTCTCTCTTCTACAATAATAAATACGTGTAGCACAAAATTGTAACAGTAAGATTTGAAAATACGAAATCAAACGACTGAAAATGCTACGAGACAACTTCTATGAGAACGGACTTAATATTTAAAATTATAAAGTTGATTTTTGGTATCGTGAAGACATGACATTATATTTGTAACTGTGGATTGTCGATCAGTATTCATATTACACCAATAGTATTAAAGCACGATTATTAGCAGATTAAGCACCGAAATAAAATACTTTGATTTATTATTGTTAGTAAAGTGAGTCATTGTTTCAAGTATTTAAATTTCATACACATTACATTACAATTAATCAGAAAATTGCAAATAAACAAGAAATATTGCTTTAAAATTAGAAAAAAGGCATTTATTAGTAAGAAACACCTTAAAAGGCAAAATAGGCAAAATAAAAATTAGTCATATCACTTTAAATTAACCCAAATCAATTTTATATCTACGAAAATAATGATTTACTTCCACCCAGTAAAAAAGACATTTTGCCAAACGTCCGGGCTCTAATAATGACTTCTCGGGGCACTTCTGTGTACCGAAATCATTCAAGTAGGTGCTCAAGTTTTGCAAAGTTTACATGTTAAGACCATTTGATATGCAAACAATGTAAGTTAGCAATTGATGAGAAGTTATTCAAAGCACATATGAAAAAGTTTGAAAAAATATTATTTCTTTACACTTATTAGTCTAATATTGTAGTTACATAGGGCTATTCATTTTATGAATAAATTATTATTAAAACAATGGTTGAAGGCTAATTTCGTACAGAAACATCATTATTGAAAATGTAAGTATTTCTTTTACGACTTTTTAAATTATTACTGAAGTCAGCATTGGCAGCACGGTATTCAGTGTCACAAAAATTTCTGGTAGTACAAGGGTTAAAAGAAAATTAAATAAAAGTGTATTTTTACTCACATATTTTAGACATTTTTAAAGTTCTTTCCTTTGTAACTGCTACAAGAACTCCTTTGTACAAGGGCCCAAAATTGTATACTAGCATTATTCTAAAGTAGCTTTTCCTGAATTTTTTTTTTTGCATAATTGAAGTATCCGGGGATGTGAAATCTTTCCCTGTAGGCCTACTCGTTAGGCCTACTCACTGCTCCCAGATTAGAAGAAAAGAAGTCCAAATTGGAGTGTAAATGATGAAATTTCAAACTCACATTGCATCCCATTCGCATATGAACCTATGCATTCAAAAGTCCCCAATTAGTTCCTTGAAGTTGTGGACTTTCAGATTCCGAAGGAAATTCGCGCATAACTATGGAAATCTTTCAGTTTCTGTCAGCTGGTTCTTAAATATTAGGCATAGGCCTATCATGAATGACTTCACGAATTTGGGTCCCAATGAATATAGGGCCTATCATTAAATTCAGGAAATTTTGTTCTGAAATACCCAAAAAATCCTATTTATCCAAAATTTTAGCAATATTTTTCATAACCGCAACTTAATTTGTAGTAATGGTAACAGAATCTTTTGCAACTAGAGGACGATTCTTCAAACTCATCTTACCTGGAATTGTCTTTGATGTTAGGGACCTACTGTCCAAATTTCACGAGAGGATCCTGCGAGGGGAGTATGGTCCTTGCGGGGTAAGAGGAGATAGTAAGCCAGTCACTCGGCGTTCTTGAAGGAGCAGGTGGATGTGGGTGGTGTCATTGGTCGGCTGGGACAAACAAAACCCAGTCAATGGCCGGCCGGTACCGTGTTGGGGATAGGTTATCAGAGTGGGGGAAAAACTCGCATTCCTTGCTCGGATCTTCTCGTGAAATGCGGACAGTATAATGCTTTTCATCTGCTCTGCTCTCTTACTCACAAAAAGTGGTAGAATTTTATAAAATCGAAACTGCATTTTAAAAGTTACGCTTGAACTTGTGGAAAAATTGATGTCCATCACTAGATGGTTTAGATTAGATTGTAATGGTAACCTTCTATGAAGTTCATTTCATTCTGAAAAATCTGAAACACTGTTTGAAAATGTTGCTACAGATTCGTTTTCTGGAGACCCAGTTAGGCTGTTAGTTCATGTCTATCTAGTGTCCATTCTTTAGATGCCTTAGGAACTGGTGTTGAACTATCATGGTTCATTTGTCTTTTGGCTGAAGGAAATTGGAATAAACTTGTCATGTTTTGATTTCGAATTATGTTTTTTTTTTTCAGTAGGTTATTTTACGACGCTTTATCAACATCTAGGTTATTTAGCGTCTGAATGAGATGAAGGTGATAATGCCGGTGAAATGAGTCCGGGATCCAACACCGAAAGTTACCCAGCATTTGCTCCAGTGGTGGTTCCTCGGGGGAGGAAAGGGAGGAACGTCCTCCTCACATTTTTCTTCCTTTGAAAGTAAATACCAAATAAAATATGTCTTAAAATTCGAGGAAGATTCGTTAATTTTTAAGTTCACAGCTATGAGAAAACCTCTGTTTGTCGCGTTTTAAACGACGCTCGCTCATATGCTGCTAGAAAACTATGAGAAAGATGCGAGATTGTTTGTGTGGAGGAAAGTCGATCCTTTTCTCCTTTACTGCAGTTAACACACATAGACGACAGCGCACTAGTGGCCAGAGAAAGAAGCACAGTTTTAAAGCAAGTAAATGAACGGAGAGGGAGGAGATCCTCCTCTGAATCAGCGCATGGGCGGGAAATAGAAACCGACTGGTCGTGCAGCAAGCTCGCTACCTCTGTCATCTAACGATGTTGCATTCAACCAGACTATAACACATCTAGGAAGAAGCACAATAAAAAAATTTTAACGCAAAGCTATGAAAGACACCATATAAATTTTTTTAAATTTTAAATCAAAATATATTATTCATTGCACTTTATATAAGCTATATTCATGGTTTGAAACTTTCGAGGATATCTGAAAGTTGAAGTTGGGTTTATATAAAAGAAAGAGGAAGTAGTTCTACGTTAGTATCGCAGATCTTTTTGGCCCTGAAATTCACTTCCATTCATTGTCTACTAGACAGGACAACAGCCAAGTTATCAGTTTTGTACAAATATATTTGAAATTGAAAGTACTCCAAACTACATTATTTTTAACATAAAAAAATAAATCGGCCACCGGCAGCTTTGAACAATAATGGTAGTATGACTTTACAAGAACTGACATTCTTCAAAAGCATGTGATACTGAACTTTAAAATGTATGTACATGTGGCAACACAGACCACGTGGATGGGTGCAATGTTCTCGCTTTCCTAACAGATTATTTCCCATTCCCATTTCCGTAAAACGGTTCCGGTTACGTGTTAGTAGCTGGTCTCTTCCAACACGTGTGATGCTGTAGTGTGCGCGAGAAATGCTGCGACGTTGTGAATTTCCTTGTAATTGTTAATTTGTGCAATTATTCAACAATGAGTGGAAGTGAAAACATATTATATTTTGGACAATTTAGGAAACTCGGTTTACAAAAACAGATTATTGCAATACAGAAGGGAAGACCAACCCCAACACTACCTGGCTTACATAAATGCATATAGGCTAATTTGTAGAATGTTTCATTCAAGAAGGTGTCATTTTATGCTGTTAACTTCTTTCCTCCTCTTAAGGAATATGCTGGAGCCGCCACTGATTTACTCATATTGGGTTGAGGGAAACCCCGGAAAAAACCTCAACCAGGTAACTTGCGCGAATCGAATTGAACCCGGGCCACCTGGTTTCGCGGCCAGACGCGCTGATCGTTACTCCACAGGTGTTATGTTAAATGGAAGTAATAGGCGGTAGGTAATGTCAGCCCATGTTTCTGTTCTCTCCATTTCATTGGGTCTCCGAAGGGCATTGCTTTATAACGCCAGTAAGAGAATGGCCAGTCACGTAAATATCGCGAGCATCTAGGCTTATAACAACATAGCCTGTAGGCCTACTCGGGCCCAGCTCAGAGCTTTCGTCAACTTTAGGCTACTGCCAAAATGCAGATCTAATTCATACTTATGCCTTTTTCACTAATAGAAATAGATTTGCTTGAGATATATTTTAGGTGGCATTACTGCTGGGTCTTTCTGCGACCACAATATTTATACCTTATTTTTTTTCATGGAGTGCAGTTTCATAGAAAGGACTTTGCCGACAGACCTTCTACTGCCCACTACTAATTGGTTGTCATAAATAAATGTCTTCCTTACTGTGACGGAAATCTTGTCTTCTCTTCTTATTAACCAATCACAACCTTCGCTCAGAAGAATTGACAGGCTCCCCTCAAATCCACGTGGAGGCACAGTTGTCGCATCTTTTCCGAATTCCAAGAATTCCGTCAGTCTGACTTAGATAGTCACCAGGATTGTGGCAACTGCGCAATCTTGGGACGAGGGGACAGGATGGAATTATCAGAGTTGTTTGTGTAGGAAGTCATAAACCTGTAAGTGGGTGTTCAAAGGAGCCACCGAACTACACTCCTTGAAATAAAATAAGGTATACGTAGAAACAAATACAATAGCTCTAATGTTTACAATTCATGAAATTACAATCAAAATAGGCCTAATTATCGGGATATAAAAACATTAGGACTAGACAGTGTAACTTATGACAATAAGAGTTTGTAATGATTAGCCTACATCATATTGTATTAAGAACTTTATTTAAATTATTTTAGACTTATTTGTTGAATAGGCCTATTTGTACCATCAATTGTTACATCATTTGGTAAATTGAACTTTTTTCTTTGTGTGGTATCTTCGGCATTCTCTGGTGACGTGTCTGACGATGAAGAAGCAGTGAGAGGTTTAGCTGACTGGTGGTTCATCTCTTGCTATTAGACGGAATGGGCTAATTTTGTAAGTTTGGCTTATTACTAGCCTACATTTATAGAACATGATGATGATAATGATGATGACAGCGAAGATGACGCCGATGACGTTGATGACGGCGAAGATGATGACGATGGCGATGGCGAAAATGACGATGATGATCTGACGGCAATGACGAAGACGATGATGATGCTGATGGCGATGACGAAGACGATGATGATGCTGATGGCAATGACAAAGACAATGATGATGCTGATGGCAATGACGAAGACGATGATGTTGCTGATGGCAATGACGAAGACGATGATGATGCTGATGGCAATGACGAAGACGATGATGATGCTGATGGCAATGACAGAAGACGATGATGATGCTGATGGCAATGACGAAGACGATGATGATGCTGATGGCAATGACGAAGACGATGATGATGCTGATGGCAATGACGAAGACAATGATGATGCTGATGGCAATGACGAAGACAATGATGATGCTGATGGCAATGACGAATGACTGAAGACGAAGACAATGATGATGCTGATGGCAATGACGAAGACGATGATGATGCTGATGGCAATGACGAAGACGAATGATGATGCTGATGGCAATGACGAAGACGATGATGATGCTGATGGCAATGACGAAGACGATGATGATGCTGATGGCAATGACGAATGATGTTGCTGATGGCAATGATGATGCTGATGGCAATGACGAAGACGATGATGATGCTGATGGCAATGACGAAGACGATGATGCTGATGGCAATGACAAAGACGATGATGATGCTGATGGCAATGACGAAGACGATGATGATGCTGATGGCAATGACGAAGACGATGATGATGCTGATGGCAATGACGAAGACAATGATGATGATGCTGATGGCAATGACGAAGACGATGATGATGCTGATGGCAATGACGAAGACAATGATGATGCTGATGGCAATGACGAAGACAATGATGATGCTGATGGCAATGACGAAGATGATGATGTTGCTGATGGCAATGACAAAGACGATGATGTTGCTGATGGCAATGACGAAGACAATGATGATGCTGATGGCAATGACGAAGACGATGATGATGATGCTGATGGCAATGACGAAGACGATGATGTTGCTGATGGCAATGACGAAGACGATGATGTTGCTGATGGCAATGACGAAGACAATGATGATGCTGATGGCAATGACGAAGACGATGATGATGATGATGATGATGATGCTGATGGCAATGACGAAGACGATGATACTGATGGCAATGACGATGATGATGTTGCTGATGGCAATGACGAAGACAATGATGATGATGGCAATGACGAAGACGATGATGATGCTGATGGCAATGACGAAGACGATGATGATGATGATGCTGATGGCAATGACGAAGACGATGATGCAATGACGATGATGATGCTGATGAATGAAGACGATGATGATGCTGATGGCAATGACGAAGACGATGATGATGCTGATGGCAATGACGAAGACGATGATGATGCTGATGGCAATGACGAAGACGATGATGATGCTGATGGCAATGACGAAGACGATGATGATGCTGATTGCAATGACGAAGACGATGATGTTGCTGATGGCAATGACGAAGATGATGATGACGGCGATGACGAAGACGATGATGCTGACGGCGATGACGAAGACGATGATGCTGACGGCGATGACGATGACGATGACGAAGACGATGATGCTGACGGCGATGACGAAGACGATGATGATGACGACGATGACGATGATGATGATGCAATGACGAAGACGATGATGATGCTGACGGCGATGACGAAGGCGATGATGTTGACGGCGATGACGAAAACGAAGATGCTAACGGCGATGACGAAGGCAATTATGATGCTAGAGGGCAATGACGAACGATGATGATGACGGTGATGACGAAGGCGTTGATGATGCTGAAGGGCAATGACGAAGACGACGATGATGACGGCGGTGACGAAAGCGAAGATAACGATGAAAAATACGATTTTGATGTTGTCGAAGATGATGACTCGCAAAGGTAGTAGATCTAATGATAAAGACGATTGGAATGATGACGGTGAAAATGATTATATGATGATGATGAATGACAATGATGATGATGATGATGGCGTAAACTCTATAGGATTATGTCGATTCTGTCTGTTGTGATCCCTCTCTGTTCTATTTTACGATTTTCTTTCAATAACGCAGATCAGTTCTTAGTGATGTTATAGGCCTACTTTGTCGTAATTCGAGAAAGAAGTGCAGATATGTTAACATAATATATTTGAAATTGTATAAATAAGGAGATACTCCATTACCATGACAACCCCGATCCTGTAGGAACAATTGAATGTGCGCTAGCCGTCTGACCACCCGACGCGACGTCTAGCCAACATGTGTGCGTACAGCCATTTTGCATGGGGGGAGTCGTCCCTCACTAATTGTACCCACAGCTAACCCTTCTTCCCCCTACACGCTCCACCTAGGGGTGGAGCCTACTTGAAATTCATCCCCCTGTACACGCACGCCATGTTTGTCGGTGTTGAGGGTAGGTGGGAGGAGCCATATACCACACCCTCGTCTGCACAGAAATGTTAATACAATGACCCACATAACGAGACGTCTGGTTCATGCTTCAACGTTCAAAAGAATACGGCGGTGCTGAGAGCAGCAACTGCACAAATCGTTGCTAGGAGTTACATCGGAGAAAAGAATTCTTAAGGGACTTCCAGTATGAATAGAAATAACAGTAATTTATTAGAGGGCAATTTAGTAGCTGTGAAAATAAATGATAGGCTATGCTTATTAACAGTTTATTTTATCGGTTATTTTACGACGCTGTATCAACATCTAGGTTATTTAGCGTCTGAATGATATGAAGGTGATAATGCCGGTGAAATGAGTCAGGGGTCCAGCACCGAAAGTTACCCAGCATTTGCTCGTATTGGGTTGAGGGAAAACCCCGGAAAAACCTCAACCAGGTAACTTGCCCCAACCGGGATTCGAACCCGGGCCACCTGGTTTCGCAGCCAGACGCGCTGATCGTTATTCCACAGGTGTGGACTTATTAACAGTATAAGTTATATTATTTATTAAAGAACTTCAGTCAATTACATTAATATTATGCATATATTATTCAAGATGTTGTATATTATCCTATTTCATGATAAAATATAGAAATTGTTGATCCCTTTAAGGGTACACAGAGGTAAATTTTTGTCATTTTGGTGAAAAATTACGATTTTCTGTTTTTATTTACAATTATCTAGAGAAAATCAAAACTCGAGTGAGATTTAATTGACCCATTACACGATTAGAAGAAAGTATATAAATATTAGAAGAAATAAAGTACTCTAATACAATAAAATATTAATTGACTTAATAAAATATTAATTGACTTAATAAAATATTAATTGACTGTCTTGAAAATGTATTAGGCCTACTGTACCATCTCATCATTACAATTAATCCGCTAGATGACAGTAGTGTGTTATGATCAGTTGTTCTTTCGTTACCACGTTTGCCAACTATGCAATCTTCATTGAACTCAATGGACGATTAGGCCTAATAATCAAGAAGGCGTGTTGATTCAGTTTCATTTTTATTAAAACACTAGCTGAAAGCACCCGGCGTTGCCCGGATTGTCCTTTTCGCTTCTTTTTTTTTTTTAATTAAACTGGTTGTTAGACTTTTCGGAAATCTCAGAAACTCAACTATAGACAATCAAAACGAATTCTCTTCAATAAGCTTTCCTCGTCCATAAAGATCAATCTTTACATAGCATCACTAACATGAATTAATGAACTTCTTAGCCACATGCCTCAAAGGATTAACTCAATTTAAAACAACTACAGATCAGGCAACGAAAGGAAACATTTAATCACTGGCCTTACTTTCAAATGTGTTTTAATTTGTTTGTATATATACTGTATACATACATACATACATACATACATACATACATACATACATACATACATACATACATACATACATACATACATACATACATACATACACACACATATATGTATATATGTGTGTGTGTGTTTATTTATTCTGGCGTAATTAAGGTCATCAGGCCTTCTCTTCCACATCACCAGAAATACAAATAAAATAATAAAGAAACCAAACTATAAATAAAGTAAAACCAAACGAACATATAATATACAGGCTACAGTCACACAAACTTTAATTGCATTAGCATTGTCTTGAAGTTCAACAAAACAAAGATACACTCCTCGGTCCCTATAGGCCCACTTAGCATTGTATCAATGTTCTACAGATCTTACATTTTATCTCTGCCGGTCAGTGACTGTTAAATTTCAAGTGGCTTATCTTAGTCATGGGAGTCAAGGTATTAAAAAGCATTACAATCTTTCTGCCGTCTCCTTTCCTCCCCCGCAAATGTGACGTTGCACAGAGGCAGAGGTAAAATAATTATAAGATCTGTACATTGATCTGAAGCTGTACATTTCACGTAATTTCATGTCTGTGTGTGCTTTCACTTGCATTTCAGAGACAGCTGACAATAAACAGGGAATTCACTTGTTCCCAGTCTGAACCCGTTGGGGTGTCATCGAGAGCCAAAATTTCTCTCTCTATCGATCATACCAAAGGATCAATATATACGTATATAATTTAATTTATATTAAAAGATTTTTTACCCTTAACCGCTGTACGCCTATTTTATTAATATGACTTGAGAAACTGTATCTCACAAATTCAGAACATATAATATTAATTCTTATTTTATACACAGAATACAGATACAATATAAATTCTCAATAAGTCATTTTTTAACATAAAGACTAATATTCTCAAGGACGTATATACCGGTTTTTATTTTTTAGAAATTAAGAGATTATTTCCACAACGCAAAACATACTACATTTGCAACGTAATTATGTAGTTAGAATTTCATAGTAACACTTTTTCTGACATGAACAACAATGTTTTGAGAGTCGTATATTTTAGAATTAGTACAGTGTTATTTTCAGTCGCCTTACGTGCATTCACATACTAAATTAGCAATATGACAAAAGTATCATTGAATTGCTTTTTGATGTGTGTAAAATATTTTTTCCCTACTTCTTGTATAAAATATAGTTAAGAATGTGAAAAACACGCAGTTTTTAAGTTAATGTCTGCTACTTTGAGCGACTGTCCTTGATCATAATTTTAATATGGCCATTACAAATTTTAGTCGCACTGAAATTGCAATTACTTAAAATCGAAAGGGATATTAGTGGGTATCATAGGAATACGTGAGATAAAAACATCTTCTCGTTTCGTTTTTCCAGTTAATATTGTTTCGAATGAGTTTTTTCACACCAATTCTTGTTCCATTGCATGATTTTGGTGGGTCAATATTTCGCAATAGTACTATTGGTGATTCAATATCAAGTATTAAAACAATTATATGGTAGCAATCCTTGTAGTCTCAAAGAATTCAAGAATTCAGTTGACTAAAACACAGCCTGCTCACTATCTACAACTTACTTACTTACTTACAAATGGCTTTCAAGGAACCCGAAGGTTCATTGCCGCCCTCACATAAGCCCGCCAGCGGTCCCTATCCTGTGCAAGATTAATCCAGTCTCTTTCATCATACCCCACCTCCCTCAAATCCATTTTAATATTATCCTCCCATCTACGTCTCGGCCTCCCTAAAGGTCTTTTTCCCTCCAGTCTCCCAACTAGCACTCTATATGCATTTCTGGATTCGCCCAT
This sequence comes from Periplaneta americana, assembly GCA_025594305.2. Taxonomy (NCBI): domain Eukaryota; kingdom Metazoa; phylum Arthropoda; class Insecta; order Blattodea; family Blattidae; genus Periplaneta; species Periplaneta americana. The sequence goes on from JAJSOF020000011.1 coordinate 27,493,371, forward strand.
ACGTGCTACATGCCCTGCCCATCTCAAACGTCTGGATTTAATGCTCCTAATTATGTCAGGTGAAGAATACAATGCGTGCAGTTCTGTGTTGTGTAACTTTCTCCATTCTCCTGTAACTTCATCCCTTAGCCCCAAATATTTTCCTAAGCACCTTATTCTCAAACACCCTGAACCTATGTTCCTCTCTCAGAGTGAGAGTCCAAGTTTCACAACCATACAGAAGAACCGGTAATATAACTGTTTTATAAATTCTAACTTTCAGATTTTTGGACAGCAGACTGGATGATAAGAGCTTCTCAACCGAATAATAACACGCATTTCCCATATTTATTCTGCGTTTAATTTCCTCCCGAGTGTCATTTATATTTGTTACTGTTACTCCAAGATATTTGAATTTTTCCACCTCTTCGAAGGATAAATCTCCAATTTTTATTTCCATTTCGTACAATATTCTGGTCACGAGACATAATCATATACTTTGTCTTTTCGGGATTTACTTCCAAACCGATCGCTCTACTTGCTTCAAGTAAAATTTCCGTGTTTTCCCTAATCGTTTGTGTATTTTCTCCTAACATATTCACCCTGCCTGTCATCCGCATAGACAAGAAGCTGATGTAACCCTTTAGTTCAATTCAAACCCTGCCTGTTATCCTGAACTTTCCTAATGGCATATTCTAAAGCGAATATAAAAACCGTAAAGGTGATAGTGCATCTCCCTAACTTTAGCCCGCAGTGAATTAAAAGCATCAGATAGGAAACTTTGAGAAGTTTCTTGGAATACTTTTAAGAATATCAGTTGATGCCTTTTTGAAATGACAAAAACTAACTCCGTATCAGATGAATATTCTTTGGAAAAGTTGATCAGATTTTTTGTATTCGACAGATAATGGATCATCATCAGTTATTCATAGATTTCAAAAAGGCATATGACTCGGTTTAAGAGGGAAGTATTATATGATAGAAACTTTTTAACTTCGCTAGAATATGCCTATACGGACTCTATAAAAATTGGAGATTTATCCTTCGAAGAGGTGGAAAAATTCTGTAGGAAATTAAACGCAGAATAAATATGGGAAATGCGTGTTTCACTTTAAGACACATTTGTAATTAATCGAACTAGTTTCTTGGGAATACCAAATTCAATAAGAATATCATATAATACTTCCCTCTTAACCTGAGTCATATGCCTTTTGAAATCTATGAATAACTGATGTAACTGATGTACTGTACCCTTATACTCCCATTTTTCTCCATTATCTGTCGAATACAAAAATCTGATCAATAGTCGATCTATTACGCCGAAAACCGCACCGATGATCCCCAATAATTTCATCTACGTACGGAGTTAATCTTCTCAAAAGGATATTCGACAAAATTTTGTACGACGTCAACAAAAGTGATATTCCTCGAAAGTTACCACAGTTGGTTTTGTCCCCCTTTACTACTGCATAGAGAAATTCATAATATGGTCCTGGGCTGCGTAAAGATATTTACTGCGTGAATTGCCTAGATTTTAGCCTTCATGATGTATCAACAATGTTATTTAATTTCGCGTTATAATTTCCATGGCCTCATGAAAGTCGATGTTGAATACAATAGACAATAATAAAAAACAATTGACTATAGAAGACTGCAATTTAGTATTAAACATGAATGTTTGATCGTACTTATTTTTATTTTTTATTGTTTAATTAATTTAACGTCCATTTGCACAATTTTAATGTAGCCTATGTTCTTCTCCTGGTTATGAAGGTTAAATGTGCAAACTTTGGCACATATCGGTCAAAGCATGTAGATTTGTATAGAGAACATAGGCTACATACATACCCACATTGACTTTTATATATTAGATTTTCATTTCACTTCAATTATCAAAGTGTATTAATCTCTGATATGTGACTATACATAATCTCATATAGCAGAAGCTATAACATAACCTAAATAATATAAAAAATGATAAATGATACAAAAGTTTTAATTAAGGATGATGAAATAAACATGAATCATTTTAAAATGTATGGTTAAAGTTGGTAATATTGTGATATGAGTAATATTGTGATAGTTCTTTTGAGAATTTATTACAATTTTACTGAGCGAGAGGAAAATCGGTTTTTTCGCGTCAACATATTAAGGGAATGTTCGTGGTCAAGTTTCTGCACAAAACCGGTCCTTCTCTCGTTCAATAAAATTGTACTAAATTTTCAAAAAGAACTAGCACAATATTACCAACTTTATCCTACAATTATTGAAAGTGCAATGTTGGCAAACAAGGAAAGTGATAAAAACAAACAAATGCTAGGGAGGTGATAAAAACAAATGCTAGGGACGTGATAAAAACAAATGCTAGGGAGGTGATAAAAATTATAGGATAGCAGCCATTATTGGTTGAAACACGTCGTTCCGTACAGTTTTATTGGTCAAAAATATTAGGCCTATGACGTAGTAAAAGTGTATGCCTAGTAGTCATTAAAAATTGCTTTAGCTCTAAAATACCCCTCCACCAATTTTCATATCCATAGCAGCTGTTACACTTGCGAGAAATTGCATGTGTTTACTTTCGACTCTAACCCTACGAGTAGTTCTATAATTTCAAACTTTCAAACTCGTTTTTTTCGGCTTACGTTTTTACTAAAAATGCTTATCTTTCTGAAAAAAATGTTGTAGTAGATTCATGATTTTTATGGATACCATGAAATGTCTGTTTAATAACATTTGCTATCAAGACTTTCATATAGCCTAAGTTAGGCCTATTAGCCTATATTTTTATAACTTAGGCCTGTAAGTTACAGGGTGAGCCAAAGAAACGGGAGACTTTTAAATAGTGAAATGAAACTTTGGATATTGTATTAAATTAACTTTCATTAAGCTGATATGAAAATATAGAATATAGTATGACATCTGCATTTAACCACTATTTCTTGAAAATGACTTCCTTCAAATGCACTCCACTAACGTGCATATATTCTTGTAATCGATCTTTAAAGTTTCTCATTACACTTTTCAACATTGAGGAGCATTGAATCAAAATATACTTGGTCCAAACGAAAATAGTTTTCAAAAGAGAGCAATATTGAATTAATCAGTGCTTTTGTACCAGACAGCATAATTTTTATAACTTACGTAGACTATTTTAAGGCTATTGGAGACAAGGAGAAAGCACTTTTTAAAGCAAACCAAAAACACAGACTGAATCATGACCAAAAAAAGAGGGGAAATCTGTAAGAAAGTGAAATGGATTTAGCGCATTTTATAAAAAAGTTTGAATAATTTATTTATTTAAATTTAAATATACAGAATAAAGAAATATAATTACAAAACAAACAAGAGAAATAGAAATAAAATAATACAAGCAATATAAAAAAGAAGATACAGTAGTATTAACAAAATTTGAGACCGAATGAGCAGCGCTCGTGCTCGGTCGCAGTTCATATAATATTAAAATAAAAATATTAATAATGATAATAATAATAATAATAATAATAATAATAATAATAATAATAATAATAAAATAAATAAGTAAAATAAAATAGGAACTAAAATATAATTACAGCGGCAATGGAATTATATAATATAATATTAACACTAGAGAAGAATAATATCGCACGTGAAAAGTAGGACTAATATATATATATATATTTCAAAATTATAGAATACAAATATAATATAGGTTGATTAATTCATACACATAGGCTATAAATTTATTTAATCAAATTGAAGACATTAACACATTTCTAATTTTCTTGTTATATGTTAGTGGGTTACATGTTAGAAGTTCTGGGTGTAATTTAGTTAAAGCATTGTACAACCGAGGGCTAAAATTAATGCTATGCTTTAGACCAGCAGATGTGAGACATTTAGGTTCTATTAATGTTGAATTAATATTTCGTCTTGTGTCATAATTGTGTGTCTGTAATACAAACTTATTACGATTTTTATGATAAAATTTTAACAGCGTATACTTATAAATTTGTTCAATATTAAATACATTAAATTCAGAATAAATTAATTTAGTTGGATAATCGAAACGTTTCTTCAAACAAATTTTAATTATTCGTTTTTGTAGTAAATTTAACGGACTAAGATTAATTTTTGTACTTCCACCCCAAACAATTATACCATATTGAATGATAGACTGAATAATGGCCAAATAAACATTTCGTAGAACTCTAATAGGTAAGTAGCATGGAAGATTAACAAATTTATAAATTGTTTTACGAAGCCTCTTACAAAGATAAGTAATGTGATGAGGCCATTTTAAATTCTGATCAATAATGATACCCAGATATTTGACATTCGACACTTCTGATTTCGACTGTGGTGTTCGAAATTTCTTCACGAATTGCTATCTTCAATTGTTCAATATTTCTCGGTTCGTTTATATATACCTTGGGTATATAATTTTTAGATACCCCTATAAAAAGAAACCACACCCGTAATTGACAAAACTTTATTTTTCACACTAGTTTATTAAACCTTGTCGGACTGTAGAGAAAACAACTATCGCATTGTCCATATTTTAGCCTATATGTTCTACAATATTACAGTACTAGCCGCACCCGTGCGCTCCGCTGCACCGTTAGAAATAAATGTAAATTAATTACATAATTAAAATAGGACGTTTGATCCAGGGAACATTCGTGTTTGATAGAAAGATAAATCGTTTAGTATGTTACTTAATTTAAATTGTATTTAAATAATTAAAATGCGGTCATTTTGGTCCAGAGAGCAATCATTTGGTGCAATGACAATTCCTTTAACATGTTTCTTAATTGTTATTACATGCAACCATAGTTTAATGAAGATTGACATATCATTTAGTTTTAATGTGTATACTTTATATTACTTGCTTATGTTTCAGAAGTTACTGTAATAACATTGTAGAATTATGTCTATCTAGAGAAACTACACTTTCCAATGGTGAAATAATAATTAAACAATTAATTAGCATCCGATATCACTTCATACATAAACAGAAACATTCTCTTAGGCTATGTTTAATAGCTTTCGAGTGTTGTTGTCCAAGGCCCCTTATAGACGAAGTCATTTGTTTTTATTTCAGTACAGCGCCTTAGATGGCGTTGTTATTGTAATTTTAAAGCTCATTTATCTCATTAAATATTAGCCCTATCAAAATTTTGTATAGAATAAAACTTATCGGAAATTATTTTTAAAGAAACTTTTGTTATGTAAATATTTTTCATGAAAATCAGTAATAAGCGAGATATTTCGATTTAATTAATTCAGGTCCGCTTATAACCCCCCTTTTAAATAAAGTATTTTGAATGCCATATAGCCTAAAATCTAAGTTACAACGAAGTTAATTTATATTCCAATTTTCATATAAATCGGTTTATCCATTATCGCGTGAAAGGTAACAAACATCCAGACAGACAGACAGACATACAAATAAAAATTTCAAAAAAAAGCTATTTTCGGTTTCAGGATGGTTAATTATACATGTTAACATCAATTATTTTTGGAAAATCGAAAATTACCAGAAACATTTTGGCTACAGATTTATTATTAGTATAGATTGTGAAATTTTAATTTTCTTACCAATTTTTTTTCTATTGTTCTATTAAAATGATAGAATATAGCCTATTAACCTGTTGTGTCCTATAGGATACTTTGTCAATTTAAGGGTTAAATCGGGGGATCGTGGCCAGGGAATATCTCCATTTCTCGATATGACATGACTCGCAATAAAATTTCGCATTTACGACATAGATACAGGTGCAATAGGCCTATGTGCTGTCGCACCGTCTTGCTGAAACAAGTTGATCTGTTGATAAGAAAATTTCTTCTTCTCAATTGACCACTTAAAAATTTTTAATCATTATCACATAACGAGTTGCATTAACAATTTGCTCACGACCATTGGCAGTATTTTCTTTACCTGGAGGTTTCTTCTTAGTGCTGAGCCTGTTTCTTCTAAATTGCGGACCCAGATTTTAATCGCATGTGAGGAGGGCACAGAATCGTGACGACGAGTTGAAAGTGATGGCGGAACTCCTGCGAGCAACTTCTGTGCATTTACCATTTAGATAATAAGATTTTACAGCAAATTCTGATTATCTAGTTGGTTTTTTTCTGAGGTTTTCCCAACCGTAAGGAAAATTCAGGTAATCTATGACGAATCCTCGCCCTCATCTCGCCAAATATCATCTCGCTATCACCAATCCCATCGACGCTAAATAACCTCGTAGTTGATAAAGCGTCGTTAAATAACGAAGTAAAAAAACAGCAAATTCTCGTTGCTCACCAGTCCAACGCTTCATGTTTAATAGGCATAAACTGCAACAGTTAGGCTAGAGAATAACGAATCTAAGCCTACTAAAATAATTCACGTAGTCTACTAAATAATTTCAAGGGAAAAAATTGTTTCGGGGCCGGGTATCGATCCCGGGACCCTTCGCTTAGCGCACGAATGCTGTACCGACTGAGCTACCCAGGGACTACATCCGACGGTGCGCGAAGCGAAGAGTCCAGGGCTCGATACTCGGCCCGGAACAATTTTTCCCTTGAAATTATTCAAGTCTGCTTCACCTGAAAGTCAGATTTGCATAATCCGTGTACTACCAACAACATAATTAAAATCTCCCATTTCTTGGGCCACTCTGTGCTTGCAGTTTTTTTTTTTTTTTGCAATTTTTGTATTCGACTGTATCAAATATTTTTTTCTAATTTTTTAGGCATGGAATGGAAACCTTTGACAGTAAGTTTTGTTTCTAAGAGCTTTACAGGTGTATGGACAAAAATTTCAAAGAAAAGTTTAAAAAATACCTTCTAAATTTACAAAAATTTTATTAATTTACACATTTCTTAAGAAAATTAAATGAAACTTTGCATAGAAACTATTTAACTTACATGCAGTATAACATCTGTACAAATTTTCAGTCTCTAATTTGAATAAATTATTTTTAAAAAATTGAAATTCCACTTCGGTGTACCCTTAAATTCACAATAAGCTTAAATGTAGTAAAATTTGAAATTTAGGTGGTATTGGCGATCGAGTTCATGTAAATTCTCCTAGCGAAATATTATATAGGGCTCCTTCTTCTCGCAATTTGGCTGCATTATTCTCGGCGGTTAATTTCCAATTTTTCCGCTACTATTTCAAGAACTCTTCAGTTCCTAGGAAAAGAAGATTAAATTTGTTTCTAGTGAATATACAGTCAAATTTTCTGGGTTTGTAATTAAATATCTTACCACTATCAGAATGGCGAATATATTTGATTAAAACGTTATCCATTGCTTACAAGCAAACATTCTCACGGAGGCAGATAAAATTTCTTTTTTCCTTCCACCATGTTAGTAATGTCAAAATAAGTGCTTTCACAAATTCTGGCCACTCGAGCGCAATTTTGATGGCCGTCCAGACAGTAAATTTCCCTGGACCCGTTTACAGAAAAAAATACAATTTCGTAGAAACATTTATTGCAACAGACACAGCAATTGTTGAGCTATTTTTCAACATATCCCCACAGGATTTGAGACATTTGTCATACCATGAGATCAACTTTTGTATCCTGTGTTGTAGAAGTCTGTCGCCTGGGATCAGAACCAGTGTGTGACAGCCGTCTGCACCTCTCTGTTGATCCCACGGGATCACAATTAGTCTAGCCTACCTCAATTCCGGTGGGGAATATGTTGAAAAATAGCTCAACAATTTCTATATCTGTTCCAATCAATCTTTTCATGAAATTATGCTTTCTTTAGTACTATTAATACTATTACTATTATCACTACTACTAGTACTGCTACTACTAATAATACTATTGCACTGCTACTGCTACTATTACTATTATTACTACTACTATCACTACTACTGTTATCACTACTACTAATACTAATACAGCCACTGCTACTGCTACTATTACTAATAATACTACTACTACAATTACTACTACTATTATCACACTACTAATACTACTACAGCACTGCTACTGCTACTATTACTATTAATACTACCACTATTATCACTATTAATACTGCTACTACTAATACTACTACAGCACTGCTACTGCTACTATTACTATTAATACTACTACTATTATCACTATTACTAGTACTGCTACTACTAATACTACTACAGCACTGCTACTGCTACTATTACTATTAATACTACTACTATTATCACTATTACTAGTACTCCTACTACTAATACTACTACAGCACTGCTACTGCTACTATTACTATTAATACTACTACTATTATCACTACTACTAGTACTACTACTAATACTACTACAGCACTGCTACTGCTACTATTACTATTAATACTACTACTACTCACTACTACTAATACTACTACTAATTATCACTGCTACTGCTACTATTACTATTAATACTACTACTATTATCACTACTACTATTATGACTACTACTATTATCACTACTAAAGCACTGCTACTGCTACTATTACTATTAATACTACTACTTTTATCACTACTACTATTACTGCTACTTCTTCTTCTTCTTCTTCTTATTTGGTATTACAGCCCAGGTGGGCCTTAACCTCCTCTATGGCTCTCTTCCATCCTTCTCTATCCATCGCCAACTCCCTCCAATTCCTTATTCCTAATCTATTCACATCCACTACAGTTCCACCATCTTGTTCTCGGTCTTCCATTACTGCTACTACTAATACTAATACAGCCCTGCTACAGCTAATATTACTATTAATACTACTACTATTATCACTACTACTAGTACTGCTACTACTAATACTACTACAGCACTGCTACTGCTACTATTACTATTAATACTACCAGTATTATCACTATTAATAGTACTGCTACTACTAATACTACTACAGCACTGCTACTGCTACTATTACTATTAATACTACCACTATTATCACTATTAATAGTACTGCTACTACTAATACTACTACAGCACTGCTACTGCTACTATTACTATTAATACTACTACTATTATCACTATTATCACTACTACTAATACTACTACAGCACTGCTACTGCTACTGTTACTATTAGTACTACTACTATTATCACTACTACTAATACTACTACAGCACTGCTACTGCTACTATTACTATTAATACTACCACTATTATCACTATTAATAGTACTGCTACTACTAATACTACTACAGCACTGCTACAGCTACTATTACTATTAATACTACTACTTTTATCACTACTACTATTACTGCTACTACTAATACTAATACAGCCCTGCTACAGCTAATATTACTATTAATACTACTACTATTATCACTACTACTAGTACTGCTACTACTAATACTACTACAGCACTGCTACTGCTACTATTACTATTAATACTACCAGTATTATCACTATTAATAGTACTGCTACTACTAATACTACTCAGCACTGCTAGTACTATTACTGCTACTACTAATACTAATACAGCCCTTCTACAGCTAATATTACTATTAATACTACTACTATTATCACTACTACTAGTACTGCTACTACTAATACTACTACAGCACTTCTACAGCTACTATTACTATTAATACTACTGCTATTGTCACTATTACTACTACTGCTACTACTAATACTACTATAGCACTGCTACTGCTACTATTACTATTAATACTACTACTATTATCACTACTACAGCACTGCTACTGCTATTATTACTATTAATACTATTACTATTATCACTACTACTAGTACTGCTACTACTAATAATACTACTGCACTGCTACTCCTAATATTACTATTATTACTACTACTATCACTACTACTGTTATCACTACTACTAAAACTACTACACCACTGCTACTGCTGATAATACTATTAATACTACTACTATTATCACTACACAGGGAAACTTACTTTCTGCTCTCGTGGTTGCGCTCATGTAGGCAGAATTTTTATAGTATAAATACTTGATTGTCATTATTAACATTGTGGAAGAAATAAATAATTTTTATCTGCCCCTATGAAAATATTTGCTTCTAAGCCTTATAACTAGAGCCCGGATGTTTAGGCATTTATAACAATTAAAATAGGCAGGCAAAAAAGGCAAAAATCAATTTTTAAAAAGACGTACATTTTAAAAAGACATAACATATTTTAGCAATAAATTTAAATTACATCAAATAACTCACATTTTTACTTGACACATGCTCACTTAGTCTATAAAATATTTTTTCTTCGTCTTTTCACAAACCTTACATAGCAAAACTGTTCCATCGATTGAAACCACATGGGCACCAAATCCACTAACGTAAGCATGAAGTTTACTTTTCAATTGTTTACTGAATTTAGGCACTGTAACTAACCGATGACTTTCTGTCATCCGACAATAACCGATCACCGTCCTTCGTAAGTCTTTCGTGGCTCCGACTTAAAGAACGTAGAACTTTACACTCGTTCTCATTGCTCTTTCGAATTCTGCACACTTCAACACCAAATTACCTTTCGTCTCGTTTCTCTTATCTATACTCTAACCACGACGTAAATAGCAGATCACTTATCTGTGGCGCGTTAAGTATACCTCTTCATAGAACATCTCGTTATTCATCATCTTTTACAGTATCCACCTCGCGACAATGGAATTCCCTGTCACAAAGTATTAGGGGCTGCAAGACAATAAACACTTTTAAAAACAGCTTAAAAGATAACCTTCTTAGCATTTCACTTCAATCATACTGACTTAAACTATCACTGTCTACATTGTTACTCCTTCCTTTAGACATGCATCCTGATAGTGCTGTATTTTCAAAATTGTCTCATAATAATCTCTTTCTATTATCTAACATTATTTGAAATATATTAACATTCTATGTATTTTAGCTTAATTCTGCTACATAGTTTGTATTTCAGTGTTTAATTAATAGTTCATAGTATTTTGTTGTTTAATTCGTAAATAACTCTTGTGTACATGTAGCTCTTACCTAAATCAAATTGTTGAATTCTTTTTAAGTTGATACATACGTAAGTATGTATACTTTTGCTGGTTGAGTAGAAGAGAAGGCCTTACGGCCTTTAACTCTGCCAGCTATAATAAATCATTATTATTATTATTATTATTATTATTATTATTATTATTATTATTATTATTATTATTATTAACTAATTGTTCCTCACTCAAATTTCTTTCTCCTACAATAATAAACACGTGTAGCATAAAATTGTAACTGTAAGCTTTGAAAATATGAAAGCAAACAATTGGAAATGCTACGTGACAACTTCTATGAGAACGAGCTTAATATTTAAAATTATAAAACTGATTGTTGGTATCGTGAAGACATTACAATATTATATTTGTAACTGTGGATTGTCGATCATTATTCATATTACACCAATAGTATTAAAGCACGATTATTAGCAGATTAAGCACAGAAATAAATTAATTTTACTTACTATTATTAGTAAAGTTAGTCATTGTTTGATATATTTAAATTTCAAACACATTATATTACAGTTAATCAGAAAATTGCAAATAAACAAGAAATATTGTACGTAAAGATTAATTTTTGTCCTAAAACAATAACCATTGCTACCATAACAAAGAAATATTGCTTTAAAATGACAAAAAAAAAAAGGGAATTTATTAGAGTAAGGGAGGGGATTGTCGGATAGGTCTGGTAATGTCGGATAATCTGGGATAACATATTTCTTTTCCATCAATGGTGCAATCTGATGTGAAAATAATGCATTACGTTCTCTACAAGTAGACGAACATCTGCATGAATAGCCATTACTGTTGAGTGCTTCACTGTGTGTGAATAGCGTGTTTTCAACGTTTCTGCAAAAATAAAAAAAAAGCTTTTGAGGGTAAGTAATATGATTTATTCGTTACAAGTTATTCTTATATTTACACAACACGGTATGCACTGTTTGATATACCATAGATAAAGCTTCTTAATTCTCTAATTGCAGAAATGCTATCGACAACATGTTTCATGCAGCTGGCTTGTTTTACTGTTTGTGAAGAAGTCGGCCAATGTCGGATACTAGCCGAGGGCAATGTCGGATACTAGCCAGAGGGCAATGTCGGATACTAGCCGAGGGCATTGTCGGCTGCCTTTCAATGCTGCTCGCTACATAAAAGCTGCCTTAAACCCATTTATATGTTTTCTATAACAAACCACTACATTTTTACTCATAGGTATTTTTAATTAATGTAAGTAATTAATTTTCTAATTAATCAAATATTATGAAGTAACGAATTGTTTCTTCTTCTGATATTTTTAGATGCTTAAAGTAAAAGAAAAAAGAGATTCAGTCTAAAGAAAATGGAAGTCTGAAGATATGGTAAATGCCATTGTCGCAGTATGGGAGAAAAGAATGGGCTATCTTGCTGCTTCCAAAAGATTCAATGTACCTCGATCAACATTATTTGATTATGTACGGTCCAACTCTGAGTCCACCAAAGCCGTTAAATCGAAACTTGGACGAAAACCAATACTCCCAGCTTCACTTGAAGAGAAGCTAGTTGACTATGTGTTAATGATGGAGAGAAAATATTTTGGATGAACCAGAAATGATGTTAAAAGGCTTGCATATCAGTTGGCTAAACAGAACATTATTGTAATAGTTTCTGATATGCAATATATTATTTTAAATGCATTATCATATCTCTTACATAATAATGTCTAATGTATCCGACATTAGCTTCCCATTCTGTCAGTGATGATATTATTTTTGTTTTGTCTTTGAAAGTTATACAGCAAATACATATTATGTAAATTACCTAATACTTAATGTACAATTTGCAGGAACCCCAATAGGTTATTATAATACTGAGTAATTCCAGTTCTAACTTTTTTAAATTACACTGGTGGCCATAATTCTGGAAACGTTTTGTTTTTGTACTGAATTATTAAAACATCTGCATCGATTCACAGATTTATACAATTCAAAATGTTACTCGTGACTGATTCGTTAATTATGGGTTATAATAAAGGTATTATATTAAATTCTGAATATTTTAACAATAAATAATCATTACTATGTGGGAAATTATGTTCTTGTCGTTTAAGATCTAAATATTAATTTCAGATTTCATTATAATTTCCCATTATTTACTGCAATAAAAACTGGTCCAGTGTTGATTTTAAGATTATTGTTGATCGGTAGAAGCATTGTTGAGCAATGTTAGCATAAAATGTGGACATTATTAGTGTGTTTCTACCAGTTGTCTGACTTAAGATTTCGTTAGGTGAACACCTGATTGCTTTACAACAAACTTTATTGATCATTTTATCACAATGGATGCACGAAAGGACTGAACACCTTCTAGGGCAGTCACACTTCGAGAAGAAGGCTACACAATCAAGGAAATTGCAAGAAAACTTGGCAATGGTGCTACAGTGTCTGGCGTCCAGAAGGTATGGCAGAAGTACAAATCCACAAAATCTCGTAAAACAACACTTAGGACTAGTAGAAAACCTAAAGTAAGTCCAAGAGATGTGAGGCAGATTTGTCGATTAGCACTGAAAGATCGAAGGAAATTTTCTAAAGAGATACAATAATCTTAAACTCGACAATGGACTAGTTTTTATTACAGTAAATAATGGGAAATTATAATGAAATCTGAAATTAATATTTAGATCTTAAACGACAAGGACATAATTTCCACTTGGTAATTATTTATTATTAAAATATTTAGGATTTAATATAATACCTTTATTATAACCCCATAATTAACGGGTCAGTCACGAATAACATTTTCAATTGTATAAATCTGTGAATCAACACAAATGTTATAATAATTCAGTACAAAAACAAAAAGTTTCCAGAATTATGGCCACCAGTGTACCTTTATTTTGAAACATCAAAATGGTATCCGACAATACCCTCCCTTACTCTATCGAATTAGTAAGAAACACCTTAAAAAAGGCAAAATAAAAATTGGCCCTATCACTTAGATTTACTCCAAATCCCATTTATATCTACAGTATGCAAATAATGATTTACTTCCACCCAGTAAAAAAGGCATTTTGCCAAACATCCGGGCTCTGCTTATAACTTAACAATAAATTACACCTAGCGAGATATTTTTATTTTCTCTTTTAACATTGCTGAAACTATAGTCATTTCCTTTTTCATTAACTAACTTAGTAAATGTTATAAATTGCCTAATTTTCCCTAAACATTAAACTACACAATTAGGGTTGTTCCGCAATTAATTATCCAATTATAAGTGAATCTTCCTAAATTAAATATTTAGAGACCATAATTGATAAACATCTGAAATGGGACAAACATATCAACTGTCTTTGTAACGAATTACTTGCGTAAAATTATTTATTATTTTGTTTAGTTGCGAAATTAGGTAGGCCTACTGGGAGAAGTGGGAAGAATGTGCTAAGCAATTTTCCTAATATTTTCTAAAGAATCTTAATTTGGCTGTGTAGAAAATAATAGGCCTGTATAATCCCTAGGCTCTGAAAGATATTTTTTAACGTTGAATAAGGTTTATCTACGAGCCTGTGCTAGGCACAAGATGTAGACCTAGGCCTAAGTAACATTAGCGCCTAACATCGTTAAGTACGCATAACCCATAGGCCTACCTGTAAAACATACAGAATACAAACTTCTAAGATTTAGGCCTATTTAAATTAAAGTGTAAACAAAGAGCTTTCAGCTTACGTTATTGTAAATAGGCCTATAGGCCTGTAAGTTAATATTTTCCTGTAATACGTAATAAAATTCAAAACATAGGCTATATAAGTATACAAATAGGCCTAATTTATACAGGTAACGTTATTCCACGGTAGGCCTAATTTGGAAATAGAGAATTTTCTTGTTTAAAAATTAATAGGCCTACTGTATTCTGATTCTAAAGCTTCCAATGTAATTACAACTACAACATTCATGTATTCATTTATTCATTCATAGTTTTCTGTCCAAGAGCAGATCATTCACTGCAAACCCAACATTCTCCAATCTTTCCTATTTTATACATTGCACTTTGTCTCCGCATATGATTTATGTATATCTCGATGTTGTCTATCATCTGATAACTTCTTCTGTCCCGAACTTTTCTCCCGATCACCAATCCTTCCAGTGCATCCTTCAGCAGACAGTTTCTTCTCAGCCAGTGACCCAGTCAAATTCTTTTTCTCTTCTTGATCGTTCCAGCGTCAATCTTTCTTCCCCCACTCTTTTCAGCACCGTTTCATTTCTTATTATATCTTTCCATTTCACAAGCTCTATTCTTCTCCATATCCACATATCTAGTCCACGCCTGTGGAGTAACGGTTAGCGCGTCTAGCCGCGAAACCAGGTTCGATTCCCGGTCGGGGCAAGTTACCTGGTTGAATTTTTTTCCAGGATTTCCCCTCAACCCAATATGAGTAAATGCTGGGTAACTTTCGGTGCTGGAACCCGGATTCATTTCGCCGGCATTATCACCTTCATCTCATTCAGACGCTAAATAAACTAAGATGTTGATAAAGCGTCGTAAAAAAATAATCCACATTTCAAATACTTCTAGTCGCTTCTCTTCACTTCGTCGTAGACTAACGTCCATGTTTCTGCCTCATACAATACCGCACTCCACACAAAGCACTTTAAGCTTCTCTTTTTTCAATACCCGCAGGAGATGCTCCTTTTTCTTTTAAAAGCTTCCTTGGCCATTAAAGGGTTGAGAAGGTTCGCGAGATGATTACAAAATAAGTAAAAAGTTTCTTATTAAAATTTGTTTTGTATTTAAAAACATAAACATAAACAACACTGAACATAATAATAAAACATGTTTCAGTAGTTATAATGTAAGAAATAATTAATGCCATTAATGTGCCTGTTTTTCAGATGCATCTTCTCAAATCTGGACTCAGCATTCCATACATACAATAATATCATTTTAAAGTTCAAGGAAATTTCTCACTTTTGTTTTAATAGTGATCATAGACGAGAAACTCATTTTGCATAAATACAAGATTGCAAATATTAAAAAAATTAAGAATTGCCTATTTTTGCAAACTCAAGGTATTCTTGCATTATTTTAATCTAAAATTGATCTACGCTCTGCGAAAAAAAAAAAAAAAACATTTCATCTACATATTTAAACGAGATTTTCCTTCATAGTTTCTGGAATTTCAGCCAGTTGAACGCAACTACCTAAAAACGGATTCATCATCTTTGTAATAGTCATAATTGTTTTTAGTTTCTTCCTGAATATATTCTAAAAGTTGATTAAAATTGTGGAAACATGGTTGCATGTCCTCAAAAACACAGTATTTGCCTATAATATGTAACTAAATTTTACATTAGCTCCTTCTTATACTGGAATGAATCAAATATATTTTTGTCAAATGATATTAAGAACGGATATCAGCCAAGGGTAAACTTGATCAAGGATGAGAATGGTGACTTGCTTGCAGACTCTCCATCAATCCTAAACAGATGGAAAAACTATTTTGCGCAATTACTAAATGTACATAGGCCAAATAGAAATGATCGGGACGAAATTGAAATACAAACTGCTGAGCCATTTATACCCGAACCCACGCTTTCTGAAGTCGAAATTGCGATAGAAAATCTGAAAAAGTACAAGTCTCCAGGTATCGATCAAATTCCAGCAGAATTAATACAAGAGAGTGGAAGTGCATTATATAGCGAAATTTATAAACTTGTACTTGCTATTTGGGAAAAGGAAATTGTACCAGAACAGTGGAAGGAGTCCATAATTGTACCTATATTTAAAAAGGGGAACAAAACCAACTTTGGTAACTTTCGAGGAATATCACTTTTGTTGACGTCGTACAAAATTTTGTCGAATATCCTTTTGAGAAGATTAACTCCGTACGTAGATGAAATTATTGGGATCATCAGTGCGGTTTTCGCCGTAATAGATCGACATTGATCAGATTTTTGCATTCGACAGATAATGGAGAAAAAATGGGAGTATAAGGGTACAATACATCAGTTATTCATAGATTTCAAAAAGGCATATGGCTCGGTTAAGAGGGAAGTATTATATGATATTCTTATTGAATTTTGTATTCCCAAGAAACTAGTTCGATTAATTAAAATGTGTCTCAGTGAAACATACAGCAGAGTCCGTATAGGTCAGTTTCTATCTGATGCTTTTCCAATTCACTGCAGGCTAAAGCAGGGATATGCACTATCACCTTTACTTTTTAACTTCACTCTAGAATATGCCATTAGGAAAGTTCAGGATAACAAGCAGGGTTTGGAATTGAACGGGTTACATCAGCTTCTTGTCTATGCAGATGACGTGAATATGTTAGGAGAAAATACACAAACGATTAGGAAAACACGGAAATTTTACTTGAAGCAAGTAAAGCGATCGGTTTTTGGAAGTAAATCCCGAAGAGACAAAGTATATGATTATGTCTCATGACCAGAATATTGTACGAAATAGAAATATAAAAATTGGCGATTTATCCTTCAAAGAAGTGGAAAAATTCAAATACCTTGGAGTAACAGTAACAAATGTAAATGACACTCGGGAGGAAATTAAACGCAGAATAAATATGGGAAATGCGTGTTATTATTCGGTTGAGAAGCTCTTATCATCCAGTCTGCTGTCAAAAAATCTGAAAGTTAGAATTTATAAAACAGTTATATTACCGGTTGTTCTGTATGGCTGTGAAACTTGGACTCTCACTCTGAGAGAGGAACATAGGTTAAGGGTGTTTGAGAATAAGGTGCTTAGGAAAATATTTGGGGCTAAGCGGGATGAATCTACAGGAGAATGGAGAAAGTTACACAACACAGAACTGCACGCATTGTATTCTTCACCTAACATAATTAGGAACTTAAAATCCAGACGTTTGAGATGGGCAGGGCATGTAGCACGTATGGTCGAATCCAGAAATGCATATAGAGTGTTAGTTGGGAGACCGGAGGGAAAAAGACCTGTAGGGAGGCCGAGACGTAGATGGGAGGATAATATTAAAATGGATTTGAGGGAGGTGGGGTGTGAGGATAGAGACTGGATTAATCTTGCACAGGATAGGGACCGATGGCGGGTTTATGTGAGGGCGGCAATGAACCTTCGGGTTCCTTAAAAGCCATTTGTAAGTAAGTAAGTAAGATATTGACCAGAAGTCAAGTTTCTTTGTAAACCCATTAATTTTATCTCTGGCTGTTATAGTGTTAACATCTTGGCCTTGCAAACTTATTATTCAAAACGCGTTCAGTCCATTTTTATGAAAGGAGTGGGCTAATAATCTTTTTATTCACCGATCTACGGACTGAGCCTGTTTTCAAGTGATATGGATAATAACACAAAATTTTAGACTAGGATTGGCGTTGTTTTGGAAGAAAAGGAACTTAAAATGTAATGACAGAATTCTAATAAAAATTATAAGTTATATAATATAATGTATTTAATAATAATAATAGCCAAATAGACTGAATGCAATTCTACAATTGCAAAATAGGTTTGCATATATTACGATTTCTCATCTTATACGTATAGATATATTAAAAGTTCTGTTAACTTAACCATTACCACAATGATTTTAAATACTAGAAATGATGTTCATCTAATATTTCATGTGATTTTGGCACCATATGTAATTCAATTTGGTCGTAGGCCTACTTTAGGTGGTATCCACTGATTTTAGGTAAAATTATCATTATTTTCGATTTTACAAGGATTTATATTTTTCATATGGGGTTTAGTACCGGTACGGTCGCGAAAGAAAATCTCACCCAAAAGTGGGTCGGATCTTCAAAAACTTTGGGAACCGCTGTGTTAATATATTAACATAGGCCTAAAGCTAGAAAAAGTAAAAATAGGCCTACATTAAATACATTATGGCCTATTATAAATTTTTTCAGATCTAGGAAACAATTTAATTCAATTAGGAAAATAATAATAGTAATAATAATAAATAAATATATAATAATATATAATATATTACCGGATAAACTACACATAGGCCTATTAGTAGCATTCGATATGTAATGTTGAAAAGGTATTTTCTAACACAATATCTCCACGTTTAAAGTAACAATATCATTTTAAGGGGGCACTCAACTTAAAAATTGGAGAAAAAGTGTCATAGAAATGAAAAATTAAATTTCTACACTAATTTACGTGACAGAAGTAAATCAATATGCAGAATTCTTCCCCTATTCATTGAGAAGTCACAGTCAAAATGCACAAAACCAAAAAATAAAAATGATAATTAAAAGTGATATTTCAATTAATGATTGATTAAAAATTAAAATATTTTTTATTTTGAAAAGTATTGGATCTAATGAGCTGAGATTTTGCATGTTACTTTCCATGTGTATATTAACCTTTTCTCCAAATTTGAAAAAGATTGGTCAAATAGGAAAAAGTTCCAAAGTATAGTTGAGTGTCCCCTTAATCTTATTAAGTTTACTTCAAGTTACTAATGGATTTTGAAATTGAAATTTATTATTTTATGACAGATTTTATTATTTTAGATCGTCAAAATTCCAGCCCTATATTCTTTCTAGCATTTATATAATATTAGTCTTGATACATTATTTAAATCATTTTATGTCTAAAATCGTCGAATCATCTGTAGAAAATAAATGTTGATATTTCTATTTAATAAAACACCATAGTCTTCATTTAATATTCATTGATTTATTACATCACTTATACAATGTATTATAGGCCTACTCTTGTCTTGGAATACTTCTAATATCTACAGTGATGTACTTAACGATTGGGAAGAATTGGGCCTGAGTATTGTGAAGTATTGTCTTCGTTCCAAAGCCTCTCTCTTCACATATTTCTTCTTGAATGATCTTTCCCGTTCAGGATGTCAGAAATCTCCTGCAAGAGAACAAAAGTGCAAATCTTAGACAATTATAAATGAATTTAACCTTATCGAAATAGCCTAGTTACAAATTTAATGACCAACATTTTAATTATCTCTTTTAACTTCATGATACGGATAGGCCTTATACAAATACTATTGTCGTGACATTAGCGGTATTTTTGTATTATCTAGGGTATTCCCTCTTTTTTATTTTATATTTTCCGTACTGCTAATCTACTCTTTGGCTACGTTCAGAATAGAAATTATACATAGCCCTAAATAGGCCCATTACGTAAACATAACAAATTTTTAATAAATGATAGAAATGAGACATAACCCGAAATATTAGGCTACGTAAATATAGAAGCTTGTTTCTGTTTTAATCAGGGATAGAAATTAGACATAAACTGAAATATTAGGCTACATACCAACATCCACAGAAAACACTTCTACAACAACGATCTCAGACATTCGATTCACACCATGTTAAATAAACTTCTACAACATCACTGGATTGAATAATCATCCCGTAACATGAGCAACAACAGAAAATACGCCCATTATCTAATTAACTATAAACAATTTAAACCCAACATATTGGCATAAACAATAACACCAAGATCTGCAAAGTATAGGCAGTTATAACAGGCTAGAATCTTACACCATGATATGGAAAAGCGAATACCTTGTAACAAACATTGTAATTTGCAAATCCTCACATGCATAGCAAAGCATTGAATAGAGTTAGCTCATTTTTATATTTTAATCTCACTTTTAGTCTCATATCATTACATCACTCATAATATTGTTCACATGTGATGACTTGCAACAAATATATCCATGTTAATATAAGTATATTTTAATTGTTGACATTTGGGGTATCCACAATTGAACATTATAAAACTAATTCATATAATTTTTAATAGGTTTTTATCCCCATATGATAGTAAACATGTATTGTATGTGTAGATTGTGTAGATAACACTGAGAGTATTGATATTGTAAAATGACAGAGTGTATCTGATGTTGTTGAAATGCTCAACGAAAACGTTCATACATCACACAACTTATTATGTAAAGGTTAACACCTAACAAAATATATAAAGTAGTAAAGTCAACGACTGAAAAAATAAATTTCTAACATAAACATAAAAGCTTATTTCTGTGTCAATGAGGGATAGAAATTACAGTAGACATAGCCCGAAATATTAGGCTACGTAAACATAGAAGTTTAGGCCTATTTCTGTGTTAATCAGGGATAGAAATTAGACATAACCCGAAATATTAGGCTACATAAATATAGAATTTTATTTCTGTGTTAATCAAGGATATCAAGGATAGAAATTAGATACAACACAAAATATTAGGCTACGTAAAGATATAAGCTTATTTCTGTGTTAATCAAGGATATTAAGGTTAGCAATTAGACATAATCCGAAATATTAGGCTACTTAAACATAGAAGTTTATTTCTGTGTTAATCAAGGATATTAAAGATAGAAATGAGGTATAACCGAAATATTAGGCTACGTAAACTTAGAAGCTTATTTCTGTGTTAATCAAGGATATGAAGGATAAGAATTAGAAATAATCCGAAATATTAGGCTACGTAAACATAGAAGCTTATTTCTGTGTTAATCAAAGATATCAAGGATAGAAATTAGATCTTCTTCTTCTTCTACATCACGGTTTAGGCCTTCCATTAGCCTGTTCCGGCTCCAAATTGTTGCTGCTTCCATCTTTTCTTAGGTCTTCCTAAGTTTCTTTTTCCTCGTGGTGAGTAATTGTATGCTGCTTTTGGTATTCTATTGTCCGTCATCCTTGTTAAGTGGTTTTCCCAACTTGTTCTGTATTTCACTATTGTTGTATTTAGTTCCTCTACGTTTAGTTCTTGTCTTATTTCTGTATTGTGTTTTTCGTCTGTTCTTTGATATCCTGCTATTGGCCTGAGGAATTTCATTTCAGCAGCTTGTATTCTAGCTATATGTTGTGCCGTCATTGTCCATGTTTCGGATCCATAAGTAATTGTAGGAACTGCCATCGTCTTATATGATTTTATTAAGGAATCTTTTCTGGCTTTATTTTTCAAGGTTCTTTTTAGTGTTCCTGATAATTAAACTTGTTTAACTTATTATTTATATCTGTTTCTGTTGTGTATGTTATTTCGCAACCTAGGAAATTGAATTTTGAAACTTGTTCTATTGCTTTATTTTCTAAAATTATCTTTGTCCGAACTGGATAAGAGCCCTTGAAAGCCATTGCGTTTGTTTTTTCTGGTGATATTTCCATGTTGTATTTTTTTATATTTCGTTTAATTTATATAGCCTTCTCTGCATTTCCTCCTCTGTTTTTGCTATTAAAATCTGGTCATCTGCAAAGGCTAACATTTTTATTATCATATTTTCTAAATTAATTCCTCCTGTTGTTATTTAGATATAACCCGAAATTTTAGGCTACATTAACATGGAACATTATTTCTGTGTTAATCATGGATATAAATTAGACATAACCCGAAATATTAAGCTACATAAATATAGAATTTTATTTCTGTGTTAATCAAGGATATCAAGGATAGAAATGAGATACAACACAAAATATTAGGCTACGTAAACGTAGAAGTTTATTTCTGTGTTAATCAAGGATATCAAAGATAGAAATGAGGTATAACCCGAAATATTAAGCTACGTAAACATAGAAGCTTATTTCTGTGTTAATCAAGGATATCAAAGTTAGAAATTAGGTAGACTATAACCCGAAATATTAGGCTACATAAACATAGAAGCTTATTTCAGTGTTCATCAAGGATATGAAGGATAAAAATTAGAAATAACCCGAAATATTAGGCTACGTAAAGATAGAAGCTTATTTATGTGTTAATCAAGGATAGAAATTAGATATAACCCGAAATATTAGGCTACGTAAACATGGAAGATTATTTCTGTGTTAATCCAGGATATCAAAGATAGAAATTAGGTAGACTATAACCCGAAATATTCGGCTACGTAAACATAGAAGCTTATTTCTGTGTTAATCAAGGATATGAAGGATAAAAATTAGAAATAACCCGAAATATTAGGCTACGTAAACATAGAAGCTTATTTTTGTGTTAATTAAGGTTATCAAGGGTGGAAATTAGATATAACCCGAAATATTAGGCTACGTAAACATGGAAGATTATTTCTGTGTTAATCAGGGTTAGAAATTAGACGTAACCCGAAATATTAGGCTACGTAAATATAGAAGCTTATTTCTGTGTTAATCAAGGATATCAAAGATAGAAATGAGGTATAACCCGAAATATTAGGCTACGTAAACATAGAAGCTTATTTCTGTGTTAATCAAGGATATCAAAGATAGAAATGACGTAGACTATAACCCGAAATATTAGGCTACATAAACATAGAAGCTTATTTCAGTGTCAATCAAGGAGATGAAGGATAAAAATTAGAAATAACGCGAAATATTAGGCTACGTAAAGATAGAAGCTTATTTATGTGTTAATCAAGGATATCAAGGATAGAAATTAGATATAACCCGAAATATTAGGCTACGTAAACATGGAAGCTTATTTCTGTGTTAATCAAGGATATGAAGGATAAAAATTAGAAATAACCCGAAATATTAGGCTACGTAAACATAGAAGCTTATTTTTGTGTTAATTAAGGTTATCAAGGGTGGAAATTAGATATAACCCGAAATATTAGGCTAGGTAAACATGGAAGATTATTTCTGTGTTAATCAGGGTTAGAAATTAGACGTAACCCGAAATATTAGGCTACGTAAATATAGAAGCTTATTTCTGTGTTAATCAAGGATATTAAGGATAGTAATTAGACATAATCCGAAATATTAGGCTACGTAAACGTAGAAGTTTATTTCTGTGTTAATCAAGAATATCAAAGATAGAAATGAGGTATAACCCGAAATATTAGGCTACGTAAACATAGAAGCTTATTTCTGTGTTAATCAAGGATATCAAAGATAGAAATGACGTAGACTATAACCCGAAATATTAGGCTACATAAACATAGAAGCTTATTTCAGTGTCAATCAAGGAGATGAAGGATAAAAATTAGAAATAACGCGAAATATTAGGCTACGTAAAGATAGAAGCTTATTTATGTGTTAATCAAGGATATCAAGGATAGAAATTAGATATAACCCGATATATTAGGCTACGTAAACATGGAAGATTATTTCTGTGTTAATCAAGGATATCAAAGATAGAAATTAGGTAGACTATAACCCGAAATATTCGGCTACGTAAACATAGAAGCTTATTTCTGTGTTAATCAAGGATATGAAGGATAAAAATTAGAAATAACCCGAAATATTAGGCTACGTAAACATAGAAGCTTATTTTTGTGTTAATTAAGGTTATCAAGGGTGGAAATTAGATATAACCCGAAATATTAGGCTACGTAAACATGGAAGATTATTTCTGTGTTAATCAGGGTTAGAAATTAGACGTAACCCGAAATATTAGGCTACGTAAATATAGAAGCTTATTTCTGTGTTAATCAAGGATATCAAAGATAGAAATGAGGTATAACCCGAAATATTAGGCTACGTAAACATAGAAGCTTATTTCTGTGTTAATCAAGGATATCAAAGATAGAAATGACGTAGACTATAACCCGAAATATTAGGCTACATAAACATAGAAGCTTATTTCAGTGTCAATCAAGGAAATGAAGGAAAAAAATTAGAAATAACGCGAAATATTAGGCTACGTAAAGATAGAAGCTTATTTATGTGTTAATCAAGGATATCAAGGATAGAAATTAGATATAACCCGAAATATTAGGCTACGTAAACATGGAAGCTTATTTCTGTGTTAATCAAGGATATGAAGGATAAAAATTAGAAATAACCCGAAATATTAGGCTACGTAAACATAGAAGCTTATTTTTGTGTTAATTAAGGTTATCAAGGGTGGAAATTAGATATAACCCGAAATATTAGGCTAGGTAAACATGGAAGATTATTTCTGTGTTAATCAGGGTTAGAAATTAGACGTAACCCGAAATATTAGGCTACGTAAATATAGAAGCTTATTTCTGTGTTAATCAAGGATATTAAGGATAGTAATTAGACATAATCCGAAATATTAGGCTACGTAAACGTAGAAGTTTATTTCTGTGTTAATCAAGAATATCAAAGATAGAAATGAGGTATAACCCGAAATATTAGGCTACGTAAACATAGAAGCTTATTTCTGTGTTAATCAAGGATATCAAAGATAGAAATGACGTAGACTATAACCCGAAATATTAGGCTACATAAACATAGAAGCTTATTTCAGTGTCAATCAAGGAGATGAAGGATAAAAATTAGAAATAACGCGAAATATTAGGCTACGTAAAGATAGAAGCTTATTTATGTGTTAATCAAGGATATCAAGGATAGAAATTAGATATAACCCGATATATTAGGCTACGTAAACATGGAAGATTATTTCTGTGTTAATCAAGGATATCAAAGATAGAAATTAGGTAGACTATAACCCGAAATATTAGGCAACGTAAACATAGAAGCTTATTTCTGTGTTAATCAAGGATATGAAGGATAAAAATTAGAAATAACCCGAAATATTAGGCTACGTTAACATAGAAGCTTATTTCTGTGTTAATCAGGGCTATCAAGTGTGGAAATTAGATATAACCCGAAATATTAGGCTACGTAAACGTGGAAGATTATTTCTGTGTTAATCAGGGATAGAAATTAGACATAACCCGAAATATTAGGCTACGTAAATATAGAAGCTTATTTCTGTGTTAATCAAGGATAGCCTATCAAGGACAGAAATTAGATATAATCGAAAGTATTAGGCTACTTAAACATGCAAACTTATTTCTGTATTAATCAAGGATAAAAATTTGACACAACCCGAAATGTTAAGCTACGTGAACATAGAAGATTATTTCTGTGTTAGTCAACGATAGAAATTAGACACATCCCGAAATATTAGGCTACGTAAACATGGAAGATTATTTCTGTGTTAATCAAGAATAGAAGTTAGACATAACTCGAAATATTCCATAAACATAGAAGCTTATTTCTGTGTTAATCAAGCATAGAAATTAGACATATTTCGTAAACATAGAAGTTTATTTATGTGTTAATCAAGAATAGAAATTAGACATGACCGGAATATTACTTACTTCTGTGTTAGAGGGATAGAAATTAGGCATAACTCGAAATATTGCGCTACGTAAACAAAGAAGCTTATTTCTGTGTTAATCAAGGATAGAAATTAGACATGACCCGAAGTATGATATATTTCTGTGTTAATCAGGGATATAAATAAGGCATAACCCGAAATATACTGTAGAAATTTATTTATATTATTAATCAATGAGAAAAATTAGACATAAGCCGAAATAGGCCTATTACTTTTGTGAGTCTGAATTGATTTTAAATTTCATAATATTAAGGAATAATTAGTCCATAATTCATAGTGTTCTGCCAAAGGGCAGACCTTTCACTGCAAATCCAGCTTTCTCCATTCTTTGATATTATCTGTCTATTTCACCGCATATGATCCATGTACCTCAATGTTGTCTATTATCTGATATCTCCTGCCCCGAACTTTTCTCCCGTTCACCATTCCTTCCAGTATATATTTCAGTTGGCAGTTTCTTTTTAGCCACTGACCCAACCAATTTATTTTTCTCTTCCTGGTTTTGTCTGCCACCTGTATTTTGCTACAATCCTGCGTTTCATAACCAAGTATCTCGTCTCCATATGAAAGTGTCGGTGTTAGATTGCCTTATAAAATTTCAGGTCCCTATTCATTTTTCCTTTAATGTCAGCAGTTACTACAATAGTGTCGCGTATTAATTGAAGTTGAAATAATATTTCTCCGATGAAATTCACCGTCTACAAATTAATGCTTCTATTGAGTATTCGTCCAAAGACCTACCGCAGTTTACTTCAGAACATATTTCGACCTACACCACATTAACACATGGTAGGATCCCAGTGATATGGGATCAATACAACGCCCGGGCCTCCACCTAAGACAACACCGGACATGTGAGAACGGACATCATGCCTGGAGGGGAATCGAACCCCCTACCGCGGCTACTGTGCAAAGTTAAAGCTGAGCTATTCAATCGGCAACTGCAAAACGATGTTCTGAGACGATGGCATTAGACCTAATCCGTTACATAGCGATAAATGGTCGAGTTCAATGCTAATAATAATAATAATAATAATAATAATAATAATAATAATAATAATAATAATAATAATAATAATAATAAGAGTTTGAACCATAGTCGCAATGCGACAAATTTTCAAATGTGAATGCTCATAAAATGTGACAACCACAATGGACTAGAGAAAATTATAGGAATATGGTTGCCAACCGTTCGGAATTTTTCCAGATTGTCAGGAAATCAGTCCTCTACTTACTCACTTACTTACCGGCTTTTAAAGGACCCGGAGGTTCATTACCGCCCTCACATAAGCCCGCCATAGGTCCCTATCCTGAGCAAGATCAATCCAGTCTCTACCATCATATCCCACCTCCCTCAAATCGATTTTAATATTATCTTCCTACCTAAGTCTCGGCATCCCCAAAGGTCTTTTTCCCTCCGGCCTCCCAACTAACACTCTATATGCATTTCTGGATTCGCCCATACGTGCTGCATGCCCTGCCCATCTCAAACGTCTGGATTTTATGTTCCTAATTATGTCAGGTGAAGAATACAATGCGTGCAGTTCTGTGTTGTGTAACTTTCTCCATTCTCCTGTAACTTCATCCCTCTTAGCCCCAAATATTTTCCTAAACCATATTCTCAAACACCCTTAATCTCTGTTCCTCTCTCAAAGTGAGAGTCCAAGCTTCACAACCATAAAGAGCAACCGGTAATATAACTGTTTTATAAATTCTAACTTTCAGATTTTTTGACAGCAGACTGGATGATAAAAGCTTTTCAACAGAATAATAACACGCATTTCCCATATTTATTCTGTGTTTAATATCCTCCCGATTATCATTTTATATTTGTTACTGTTGCTCCCAGGTATTTGAATTTTTTCACCTCTTCAAAAGATAAATTTACAATTTTTATATTTCCAATTCGTACAATATTCTCGTCACGAGACATAATCATATACTTTGTCTTTTCTGGATTTACTTCCAAACCTATGTCCTTACTTGCTTCAAGTAAAATTCCCGTGTTTTCCGTAATCGTTTGTGGATTTTTCTCCTAATATAATCAGTCCTCTATGCAGGAAAAAAAGTTAAATTGTTTTTAGGACGCTTAATGTCCGGAATTTTGTTCATTGCAATATTATATTCTGAAATTTCATATTGATATTTCATTATTAGACATCCGACGTAGTTTGCAATGACTACCAAGACATTTTATAGTTGTACGATATACGTTTTGATGAATAGAAGCAAAGGGTTTGTTATTATTCTAAGCTCTTTAGACAGAACACAGGAGCGAGTTCGTGGCTCTCATTGGTGACATGGCTTGGTAGTAAATCAGCATTTGAATAACTTGAGCGATTCTGATGTGCATCTCTTTAAGAAGTAAGCACTGAATGTGTATCAGAGGGCCACCGATTATTTGCAAAGATGGTTTGATTACTATTCTTTACTTCTGAAGAAAATCTCTTTTCTAAGACTTAGTAATACTTTCACATTCAGTGTCCTTACTGAAATTGTGAATATATTGCATGTTAATATAGAACTGGACTTTGAAACTGGTGATGCATTGTACCAAGAATATTGCCTATTGAGACAGATGATGCCAATACTGAAAGATCTACCAACTCCTCAAGAACGCTGGGACACTGTTTTGAAGACATGTAGTGTGCTCAAACTTAAAGAAAATTGCTGAACACATACATGCTCTTCCAATTAGCAATGCTCATATGGGGCGAGTTTTTTTCTTCAAAAATGAAGAATCTCTGAACTGACGGAAGGAACCGGATGAGGACAGAAATCAAAACTCTTAGTAAAGACGAACTTTAATATATAATGTAGAGAATTGTTTATTATATTTTAACAAACAAAGAACTATTAAACAAAAACAAAGGAAGCAACAAGTATTCTTTCAAGCAATGTTAATGTAGTGAGTGTAGAGGCATGTATACTAATCAACCCCTGTGCTATTCAATGTGTACAGACTTATGGCATGTTCTTTAATGTAGGGCTACACCGTTACAACCAAATAATAACACGAAGACAATTGTAATTGATTAATTGAGCTTCGGAATAAAAGTTTATCTACATTGAAATTCATTATAAGTTTATGTTTTTTTTAATTGTCCTGAATTTCCGTCCTCCAGAGTTGGCAACCATATTCAGGAACGAAGATGATTATGTAGAAAATGAAATCATAGATGTGTATGAATTAATTAGTACTTGAGACTCTGTGAGTTAAATTAAATATTAATTGAATGAGCAATGTTCAAGAACAGAGTGACCATTCATCCAGGTTTCGCCGTTTAATATTACAGTCCCGTTTTTATGTTGTCCCGTCTGTCCTGTCGGTTTTACATTTTGTCCAGTTTTCCAAATGTTTTTGAAAGCTTAAAAATTAAACATTTACAACATTCTGATGGTATATTACGGCAATGTAAATTTTAATGACATCTTATGTATGTAAATTCATTGGGAAGAGCGAAGAAATAGGTTGTTCTTAACTTCTAAGCTACATCCATTCTATTCTTACTCCTATTGGTTTCGCCTGTCACCTCTTCAATCAACTCTATGCACGCACAATTTGTAAAATACTGGTGCCACAGTCTAGTATACACAGTCACGAAGCTTGAGTTGTGAGGGTGCTAGGAACAATAGACTGTGACGGTACTATTTCGCATTGTCTGTAATGAGGCGATAGTAGCGATCCTAGTGGTTAGCAACTATCTATGGATGCATATTTACTACGTATTGAGCTTCGTGACTGTATATACTAGACTGTGCTAGTACCTTGCTAACTCTTCCAGTAGCTGTGCCACTCTCTGATTATGCGTTGGTCAGTTTGATAATGTTGCAAGCATATCACATTTGCAAGCGAAGTAGTGATTGTTGATATTAGTGAGTTATTTTAAAATGTTTCCAAAACACTGTCCAAACTTCTGAGCGTTAGGTTACTATCTTCACAAAAATGTACAATAATAACATCCCTTTTATCTCCTATCAAAAGTTGTACAAGTTGTTTTGTGTTTACCGAGCATTTCAGCAGCTGTTAGAAGACTATTTTCCATGATGGACAATGTCTGGATCTCTGAAAGTCTCAGTTACCGTAAATGTTTTTACTCTCAGATCCCTGTTGATAATTAGAACAAAATTTAATCGTAAATATCATAAACTGGATGAGAACTTACGAAAAAACAGACAGACGCTAAAAGATTGGCAGTTCCGAGAAGTGATTACTTCAGGAGAGAAACTAAAAATGAGAAATGTGAAATTATGCTAATAAGCTGAAACCAAGCAAGATTTGCTCTT
Organism: Periplaneta americana; assembly: GCA_025594305.2. Classification (NCBI taxonomy): domain Eukaryota; kingdom Metazoa; phylum Arthropoda; class Insecta; order Blattodea; family Blattidae; genus Periplaneta; species Periplaneta americana. The sequence continues at coordinate 27,523,562 of JAJSOF020000011.1, forward strand.
CATTGATCTTAATTGGCTCCATTTTTACAATTGCAAAACTATCGTATTGCGAGCCAAAAAATCGACAAACAGAACGGCTAAAATGCGTTCAGTTTTACGTCCAAAGGAGAAACCTATAGGTTAATTTCGATTGCCAGCTAACGCCGGTGACATCATAACCGTTAAGTTCGGTGCACCCTATAAGAAATTTTAATAGTACCTGTAAACTTTAGTAGTCTTTACGAAACGGCTTAAATTAATCGAGATCGGTGCACTTAGCCATTAGCACTCTGCTAACAATAACTCTCGAAGGACCTACTCGTAAAGAATTTGATTTCCAAAGTGCTTTCAATGATTGGAGTGCTCATAAAACTATATGTATTTTAATTTGATGTAAATTCAGCATAAGGTGTAATCCTTTACTTAGGTTACGTAGGCCTACCTAGATTGTGGTGAGATGGGTTGAAAGTAATGAAACTCCAAGAAACAAATTACATAGTTTTTCCACTCCCACTGCCTTAATTATGCTGTTACAATATTTTTTTGGGAAAGAAATATAATTTTACTGTGATATTGTTGGTTGTTACTGACGACAGAACTTGTCACAATACGTCCCTAGAGAAATAAGTGAAAACATGTTTCGCCCAAGAGTCTCATAGCAACAAACAAAAGAATACTCAAAACTCGATTACCCTTCTAACAGTTCTGGTATTAAATCATGTAAAATGGAGAAATTTATTTTTATTATGTAAAATGTGAGCGTGGAAAAAAACCTTATACTCTTATTATGGGTATAAGCTTATATACTCTATGTCATAAAAACAGAGTCCTTTTCTCTCTATTTTCAGAATATTAAAAATAGAGAATTAACAGTTCAGAAATAGTAACATTTCTTAAATTGGTTATTATTCTGAAGCTAAAAATGTGTTGTTAATTTCCTAGTTGCTTTGTACAGATATTTTTAAACTAAAAATTACATTATTTTTACGCACTTACCACTACAATTGTTACAAATCGCATGACTTCTAGCAAGTTGATTATTTACAGTTCAATTTTTCATCATACTGTACAGTCTTGAAGAGTTTATACAAGAATGACATGTTTGTAGCAATTGTTGTGATAAGTGCGTAAGAAAAATGTGATTCTGTAGTGAAAAATCGAAACAAATTTCTATACGAGTAACTATTTAGCTTCAGAATACTGGCCAATTACAGAAATTATACTTCTGACTAGTTCATTACCTATCTGTAATATTCTTTAATCTTTAAACTTACTTACTTACTTGCTTACAAATGGCTTTTAAGGAATCCGAAGGTTCAATGCCGCCGTCACATAAGCCCGTCATCGGTCCCTATCCTGTGCAAGACCAATCCAGTCTCAACATCATATCCCACCTCCCTCAAATCCATTTTAATATTATCCTCCCATTTACGTCCCGGCCTCCCCAAAGGTCTTTTTTCCCTCTGGCATTCCAACTAACACTCTATATGCATTTCCGGATTCGCCCATACGTGCCACATGCCCTTCCCATCTCAAACGTCTGGATTTAATGTCCCTAATTATGCCAGGTGAAGAATATAATGCGTGAAATTCTGCGCTGTGTAACTTTCTCTATTCTCCTGTAACTTCATCCCTCTTAGCCCCAAATATTTTCCTAAGCACCTTATTCTCAAACACCCTTAATCTCTGTTCCTCTCTCAGAGTGAGAGTCCAAGTTTCACAACCATACAGAACAACCGGTAATATAACTGTTTTATAAATTCTAACTTTCAGATTTTTTGACAGCGGACTAGATGACAAAAGCTTCTCAAACGAATAATAACACGCATTTCCCATATTTATTCTGCGTTTAATTTCCTCCCGAGTGTCATTTATATTTGTTACTGTTGCTCCAAGATATTTGAATTTTTCCACCTCTTCGAAGGATAAATCCCCAATTTTTATATTTCCATTTCGTACAATATTCTGGTCACGAGACATAATCATATACTTTGTCTTTTCGGGATTTACTTCCAAACCTATCGCTTTACTTGCTTCAAGTAAAATTTCCGTGTTTTTCCTAATCATTTGTGAATTTTCTCCTAACATATTCACGTCATCCGCATAGACAAGAAGCTGATGTAACCCGTTCAATTCCAAACCCTGCCTGTTATCCTGAACTTTCCTAATGGCATATTCTAAAGCGAAGTTAAAAAGTAAAGGTGATAGTGCATCTCCCTGCTTTAGCCCGCAGGTAATATTCTTTAATCCTTAAAACTAAATAAAAATATATTTTACAAACAATTTCAAATTAGTGTAACTCTGAAATTATTGAGAATAGGGCCCGTGTTTATATGGCATTTTTTGCTCAATGTCTCCGGAAATATGCCCCGTAATTCCTCGTGAATCATCCTGTATAATCAGGCGAAATCACTGTAAATGGACAGACATAATGCCCAAAACAAATTCTCCTGGAAGTTGAAAACGTATAGTTTCAATTAAAATCTCGAAATCAGCATTTAGCTTCGTCATAACATTTTCTTTATACTTACTGTATTGAGGAAGTAAAATGTACGCTTTCAAAGTGAGTTACCTGGTTTTGCAGCTACGTAGTTGTTAATGCTAGTACCCCTCTAGGATGGGAGGGGGGAAGAGGACGACAGTCCATTTGTTAGAAAAGTGTATTTTTGTAGTAGTCACAAAGCGCTTTCCTAACCGTCCATGAAAATAGCTCAATCAAAGATTAAACAAGTTTACTTCATTCTAACGAGAGAAACAGAGAGAGAGAGAGAGAATGAGAGAGGAGATACAGGAAGAGAGACGTCTGCCCTTGTGGAATCATTCTACACGTCGTTGAGTCGGGAAAAACCTATTGGCTGCAAAATTTTAACAAAACTGTTCAGCTGTACTGAATTCCCCGCTGATTTTAAGAGATTAGAAAACCTACATAATCAGTTACTCCATGTAGGAGTAGAATACTGTGTGGCCTACATACCAGTAACAGGTCTGTATATGATTACGACTATTGTATATTTCCGTTGAAAGTTTCTAAATAATGTTTTGATCGGAAGTAAATATCCAGAAAAATATTGACGGATTAATCATGAGAAATTGTACTCTACTGGGGAAAAGTTCTATTTATCATGGTAGATGTGTCCCATATTAGATCCCTGTAAACCTTCCCTAGTACAAAGGCATGCTAGAATTCGCCTATAGAAGACCTTGGCGAGATCTGTACTTTGTTACGGCAGTGAGGCATGGACATTGAGGAAGAAAGACGGAAGCAGAATAACGGCCAATTAAATGAAATTTATGAGATATACAGCAGGATATCTATACGAAATGGGATCACAAATGCAATGAAGATATAATGGTAGAATTACAATTAGGACCTGTAATTAATCAACGTAAAACATTATCGGAAGAACTGAATAAATCATTTGCATCGCATGCGTAGAGATAGAATCCCACAAGTCATGCTCCACTATCGTCCAAACGGGAAGAGATCTCTGTCGTCCAAAAAAGGCTGGATTGAAAATTCAACTGTGAGAACGTAACAGGCCATATGGCCTAATACTTGATGGGAAGAAGAAGAATAAGAAGAAGATTAGATCCCTGTTCAAAAATGCTTTAAGCCCTAGAGTTTCTAAAAGTAAAACTTATTTATTTTATCTTTCCGTGCTTAGATGTCACATGGCATAGTTTCACAACCGCAATATTGAAATAAAATATTTAAACTACATATTATAATATTACATTATGCAACGAACCTATAATGATAGTAATTCAGAAGCGAGTATGTTTGTTTGTGAAAAGAGCTCAAGCGAGTTTCATAATTTCCATATAAACGTCTTAATTACCAAGTTTCATACGACTTTTTATGCTCGACCATATTTCTAACTTGAAATTATTCAGAAGTATTCATTTTATTCGTATCTAACTGAAGAGTGGAAGTGACCTTGTGCATCGCTCGTAAATTGTGAGATGTGCGCAGACGCGAAAGTATTGATTTTTTCCAAGGAACAATAATGTCATTGACCTTGTTATAATCTACAGAATAACATGAACTAATTTTGATATAACCTGGAAATTGATTTAGAATTGAAAAACGAGATGACAAATTGAATTTATTTGAATATTATTTACAATTAACGCTAATTATTATAGTAACAGAACATAACCTTCTGCAACAGTATTGGATTTCCAGCCTCCGTGACGTTTCCCTCGTTGTCTTTCGATTGCATATCCGAGAATAATCTAAAATCTGAACTTTAATGAATAGGTGTACTTTAATGACATGCATTAAAGCACTGCTACCAGGTGTATAATTACTACATTTCGGCATGGTCGAGCATAAAAATATTAGCAAATTTTACGTTTTTAAAATGTTTCCATAAAATGAGACACTTCATTTCTTTGTTCAAATATTTTGTTTTGCTCCAAATGCTACATTATAGACCTCGTATGTAATCGTGAAACCTTTGTAACTAATGCAACACTTCATAGCATAAGTACTCGTCAACTACAAATTCCACAAATTTGGACATCTGGCCGACATCTACGGCTGATCACTAGGTTCCAGAATACAAAACAGAAGTTAACTTAAAAATAAAATACAATATGATTTGTCGAAAATACACAAAAAACGATAAATTTAAAAATAAAGTACAGTTTGATTTCGGAGAAACATGAGATGAAAGTACAATGAAGAATAATGAAATTAAGTAAATAATATTACGTAGTGTTGTACAAGTGATTGTGTAAAATGGATATTGAATCTCTCAATATCATTAGACAAATTTTGTTAATGTCCTCATTAGAAAATTTAAGAAAAAGGATGGTTAACTTAAATGAAGTTCCCCTAGCGCTAAAAAGAAGTTCTTTCACTTCCCATGTATTATGACTTTCATACTCCATCGGCAAGTCTATCGTGCTATCGAAAAGGAATGCATTATATGGCAGTAACAATTTTAATAGCCTCCTATCAATATAACACAGTCAAACTCAAAACATAATGTTATTTAGGGCCAAATTAAAGAAGTACATAATTACTCACGCCTTCTATTCTGGGGGTGGATTTATGATATTCAGTAACGTTGCATGAATATTTATGTCTAGTATTAAGTATCGAAACTAACCTCTTGTGTCGTGCTAGTAGCTATATTGTGAAACTCTTCGGTATATATTTCAACTAGACTGTGACTACACTTAAAACTTTCTAGTAGGCCTACTATTAAGATTTTTTTACATGTTCCATATTCTAGCTGTGAAGCTTTGTACAAATACCATGGAATGTAAATAGGCCTAAATACAATACAATGAAATACAACATACACAGGTATATAGACTATATTTTTAAACGTTGTTGAAAAATTATTCTCTTAATGATGAACACAGACATTCTACAAAAAATTGTAGACCTTTACATTAAGGAACATAATAAAAATTTCACTTATAATAAAATATTAAAGCCTGTACTGTAAATTGACATGTGTGTTACGTTAAAATATAAGTAGGCCAATATAATTATCTGAGCGGATTACGTGAATATGTTAGGAGAAAATCCACAAAAGATTAGGGAAAACACGGAAATTTTACTTCAAGCAAGTAAAGCGATAGATTTGGAAGTAAATCCCGAAAAGACAAAGTATATGGGTATGTCTCGTGGCCAGAATATTGTAGGAAATGGAAACATAAAAATTGGAGATTTATCTTTCAAAGAGGTGGAAAAATTCAGATATCTTGGAGCAACAGTAACAAATATAAATTATACTCGGAAGGAAATTAAACGCAGAATAAATATGGGAAATGCCTGTTATTATTCGGTTGAGAAGCTTTTGTTATGCAATCTGCTCTCGAAAAAAAAAACTGAAAGTTAGAATATTTATAAAACAGTTATATTACCGGTTATTCTGTATGGTTGTGAAACTTAGACTCTCACTTTGAGAGAGGAACAGAGATTAAGGGTGTTTGAGAATAAGATTCTTAGGAAAATATTTGGGGCTAAGAGGGATGAAGTTACAGGAGAATGGACAAAGTTACACAACCCAGAACTGCATGCATTGTATTCTTCACCTGACATAATTAGGAACATTAAATCCAGACGTTTGAGATGGACAGGGCATGTAGCACGTATGGGCGAACCCAGTAATGCATATAGAGTGTTAGTTGGGAGGCCGGAGGGAAGAAGACCTTTGGGATGCCGAGACGTAAATGGGATGATAATATTAAAATGAATTTGAGGAGATGGGATATGATGATAAAGACTGGATTAATCTTGCACAGGATAAGGACCGATGACGGGCTTATGCGAGGGCGGCAATGAACCCGTGGGTTCTTTCAAAGCCGTTTGTGAGTAAGTAAGTTGTAAGTAAGGTATTGATAAATGTGCATAAAAGTTTCTGAGGACAAAACTAAAACCTTCAGCAATGAAAAACGGAGAACTTCATATTTTTATACAACTATCAAGACATTGACTTGCATAAGATGAATTCTGTATCTAATGTGTTACTAGTGTTCATATCTTTAGTACTGCATGTGATTCCAGGCTTAATTTTTAGAATTTACGCAGGCTGTTTGTCTCATATTGCAGCCTTATATTCTGGAAGTCCAATTATGCGGTATGAGAAATTTATAAAACATAACATCTGATTCCTTGATACAATCATGTTATGACTTTGCGCACATAAGGAGACGTGATATTCCTATAAGATATCAACTGAAATCAGATTCTTAACTAAGTTGTTTTCAAATTTGAGACTGTGGAAAAAGACTATCCCATATTACCACCTTCTCCTCTGCAACTCAGAATAAAGTATACCGAAGTTTATGTTGCACTCGCAGCTCAGTGAGAAAAAAATATTGTCGGCATTGTTCATTGTTACTTCAGTTGTTACTAAAGAAGGCTGTGAAAGAAACAAATCAAAATGGTACTCAGTATCCATGAAAAAGAATTCCTCGTAGAGCGCTATTTTCGTTCATACACAGTTGGTAGAGATGACGAAGCTATTGTGAAAGCGGTATATGAACTTTTTGAAGAGGGGTTTCTTAAAGATCCACCATCAAAGAGGACAATATTACTCTTGGTGAGTGAATTCAGGCGAACTGGCTCAATTTTGTGTCAACTCAAAGGAAGAAGTGGGAGGAGAAAGACTGCTACAGACAATGTCAGTGACGGTTCGCCAAGGAAACATCAAACATCATACCCATATGTGCATTCCCTGTAGTTTTTCTTCCTTTGCGTTGACACAAAATTCAGCCGTGACACAACAACATCCATACAAATATTTAGTGGCCGTACAAATTTTTAGGGATCCATCACGGCACACTTTATTACTACATCAAGGAGTAAAAATATTCTAGTGTACAATAATTTTATTACTGCTACCACTTTTATTCATTTAACAAAGACCACAACAAAATATATTGGAGATGTGAAAAACGAGAGGTTTGTAATTCTAAATGTTCAAAGATAACAATGACCAGTACTTGCACGCAATAAGCTATAAGCTTAAATTATACACGAAGACGATGACGAAAATGAAGATCCCGATTCAGAGTACAGACCATAATTTCCAAATCTAGGAGTAAAAGAAAGATAGAGAGTAAAATGGTATTCTTTTATCATAACCACGCTACGGCTTAGGGATACAGAGTAACCAGTATGAGGTTTAGAGTACTCGGAGTATAAATGACGTCATGACCCGTGTGAAAGGGTGACTGCAACAGCACAGGTTGGTCCGTAATGTGCATTACCGTTGTGTATATTGCTGCTTGGCTGCGGTACGTGTAACAGGCTTCGGCGTAGGGACACCTGATTGAAGGTTACAACTCACGTTAATAATTTAATAGTAGACATTTATTGTCTACACTAGGAATGTACTGTATATACTGCATCTATACAGAGTGAAATATATTTTGTGCTGTACTATGACGGACGTTTACATATTGAGACACGAAGTAACGGCGCACTCCATCTCCCACTCCACTCGACCAACACAACACTATAGTCCGTGCGTTCTGAACTTCATACGTTTCTGTGCCCAGGACCGAAGTATGATCATAACTCAAAAACAATAAAAGGTAAAATTTCAATGGACAAAAAATTATTTATAGACTAAACACTGCGGTGCGGAACTGTTTATGGACGGAATGTTCGACGGGACAAAACAATAAGATGGACCAAGTTATTTGTGGACCAAATGTTTTACGGGGTCATATGTTATTAGTAGGGCCGTCACATCGGTTATTTGTATTAGTTTGAGGTGAATATACGACGCCGGACAGAATGTAGTCGGTGTTTCAAGTACAGCAGCGGAAGCGAATTTGACACACGCCTAAGCAAGCACGTTCCGTGTTTTGTATATGATTATTGCGTATTATAAAATCAAGACAATACAATTATTGTATAATAAGGGCTAATATCGGAAAGTCTAAAATGCTGGTGAGATTGAGAAATCATACTTAAATTTTCACAACTGTGGTAAAACAAGTCTGAAAAGATGTTTTTTAAATACAGGGTGTATCTAAATTGGTGTCAAATATTTCAGGGACGTGTTCTTAACATCAAAACAATTAAAAAAGTTAATAAGAACATGGGTCTGAAAACCATTCGTTAGGGAGTTATTGAAGGATTTGTCCCTTCATTGACCGTTGATTGTTTGATGGTTTTTTGTTTATTTGTATTTTGTTGAGCTAAGAAATCAGAAGAAAATGTATTCTGTGAGTGAACAGAACGAAATGATTTGCATCATTTAATTGATGATGTTCTTCTGGACGTCATCCAACGAATGTGTTTTAACACGATGCTGCTCCAGCTCATTTCAGTCTGATAGTTCGTAATTTTTTAATGATCGATTTTCCCAAAGATGTATTGGTCTAAGGGGATTCATTGCATGGCCTGCTCGATCGCCTGATTTGAATCCAATGGATTTCTTCGTCTGGGGACATTAAAGTCCCTGGTTTATGCGACTCCTGTACTTAATGTTGATATTCTGAGAGCGTATCCAAACTGGATTTCACGAAATACGAAACACTCCAGGAATTTTCAACAGATCACGCCAGAGCATGTAACGCAGGTTTAGGGGACACATCGAAGCAGGAGAAAGCCACTCCGAGCAATTTTTGTAACATTAAATTTTGTCTTGTAACTCTGAAATAAATTATTTTGAGACCAATGTTCATATGAACTTTTTGTAATGTTTTGGTGTTAGGAACACGTCCCCGAAATATTTGACACCAATTTAGATACACTCTGTATAGAGTTTTGCATTACAGTTTTAGAATGCCGAAAACGTATATGATGTACAATTTTGCTTTCCCTATATTTAACTGTTACATTAATGTATTTATCACATCTATTCCGTATCTCACTTTTCTTGCATGTTGTTTGCGTGGTTTCGGTTCCTGCTGCAATAAACAACAACATTCATTTACAAAGTTTCAAATGAAAATGACCGCCGAGTGTCGGATAGTAAAACCTTGTATGCGGAAAAACTGCGTTCAACATCGGCTGAAACCAAGGGCTCATATGTAAAATATTTCACATCATCCATTTCTACATCAAGTTTATAACAATCGCACTTGTCATCTGACAAAACTCTTGCAATTTTGCATAATGTATTGAAACCACATTTTTTTTATTACTATGTTCATTTTCGAACACACCTTTTTTCTTATATTATCATTCATCATATAAGTTTTCGGCATTCTAAAACTGTAATGAAAAACTCTAAATATTAAAAAAAAAAAAATCTTTTCAGACTTATGTTTTACCACATTTGTGACAACTTAAGTATGATTTCCAACAATTATTCTGAACCTCAACATTTTAGATCTTTCCGATGTTAACTCTTATATAGCCTACAACGATTGTATTGTCTTGATTTTATAATACGCAATAACTGTATACAAAACACGGAACATGCTTGCTTAGGCGTGTGTCAAATTCGCTTCCGCTGTCTGTACTTGAAACACGTCGATTACATTCTGTCCGGCGTCGTATGTTCACCTTCAGACTAATACAAATATACCGATGACACGGCCCTAGTCATTAGTAGACCTCGGATTTTTAGACATTAAGGGCCGTATTCATAGTCATTCTTAGCGCGGGCTTCCGGTGGATGATCCGCGAACTAGCGCTTTTCGTATCCATAAACCAGTGTTAGCGATATGATATGATATGATATGATATGATATGATATGATATGATATGATATGATATGATATGATATATGATATGATATGATATGATATGATATGATATGATATGATATGATATATGATATGATATGATATATGATATGATATGATGATGATGATATGATATGATATGATATGATATGATATGATATGATATGATATATGATATATGATATATGATATGATATATGATATATGATATGATATGATATGATATATGATATATGATATATGATATATGATATATGATATATGATATATGATATGATATGATATCATATCATATGATATGATATGATATGATATGATATGATATGATATGATATGATATGATATGATATGATATGATATGAATCCTGTACAAGTAACCAGTCAATAGCCGGGGCTAGTGTAGCACGCTTATAGCGCGGGCTAGCGAAATGTCTATGAATAGCACCCTTAAAAATTAACTTTTAGGCACCTAAAATAGGTCCTGAATTTATGAAAATAGGCACTAAAACATAGACTTAGGCACCTAAAAATATAGTTTCAAGCAGCTACAATGTAATTTCTATCCACACAAACTACAGTAAAATGCAATTAATTAGTGAGTATTAAGCATTACGGTATAATACAGTGAGAAGAAAAGTATAAAAATATGGTGGTTAGAAACTTTATTTTTGTTAAGTCTTACATTATGAATACCGGTACGTAATTTTAATCATCGGTCTCATTGCTCTAAGGCTGTTAATATATAATTAATTTACCAATACATTTACAATTAACACATTATTCATAATTGGCATTGCAATACATAATGTTTTTCTCAAATTTTCTATTGTGAAACTTTGCCTTTTCTTAGACAGAACCATTGTATAAGCGAAAAAAATTCTTCCCAATGATACCGAAGCAATGGAAGCATATTTAAATCTAGCAATATTTGCCATGCTGATTTCTTTAGGGAGAACTACATTTCCCGATTCATCATATTCCTACTGTCTGCTCAAGAGGTCAACAAAACCAGACACCTTCCAGGAATTTCTTAATTCCTACAACCAAACTATTACACGATATTTGAACCAAACCCACCCCATGACATTCAAAACTTTCTCTTTCACTCCTGCACGAAAATTTAAAAATATATACCTAACAAACAGAAATAGGCAATTTTAGACACTAAAACCTAAACAAATAGGTATCAATGAGCAACGTTAATGTTATGTTTTATTTAATGACACTCACAACTACCGAGGTTATATCAGCGTCGCCGGTGTGCTGGAATTTTGTCCCGCAGGAGTTCTTTTACATGCCATTAAATCTAATGGCATGAGCCTGTCGCATTTAAGCACACTTAAATGCCATCGACCTGACCCAGGATCGAACCCGCAACCTCGGACATAGAAGGTTAGCGTTATACCAACTCAGCCAATCAGGCCGACTCAGTGGACAAAGTAGGCTTTTTAGGCAACATAAAACCGCTTTCAAACATTCATATTTTATATAAAATGTAAAGATATTTAATAGTTTTAGTTTATGCCTACAGAAAAAAATTGTCATTTAACCTATAATCCGAAATCTAGTCATTAGACGAAATGTAATGGACGTTTTCTCTATTGATCTAAAGTATGTCTTCTAAATAACATTTTTTGTAAAAAGTTTTAGATATCGGTATCCAATTAATATAGCATCGCAATGATTATTACCTTGCGTAGACAAATGGCACGAGAATTCTCTATTCATTTTTGCATCTTTTCTTCCGAATTCAACCAAACCGGTATTGTTTTCCATTAATCCCGCCAACGAATGGAAGAGGCGCTAATCTAAATAGCGATTAAGCTGTGTTCACAGTAAAGGCTGTGGTTAATGTTTTGGGAACCAGGCCAGATGGAGGAATTATTCATTAAATGTTATCCCCATGAAACAATTTAGAGAACATTAAATTTGTTAGTGATAAACAAAAGAAGAATGATCAATAAATATAGACTGAATTGACCATAGCATATTAATTATGCGATTATAAAAATAATGATGTTGAAATTACGAAATGAATAAATATTGAAATTAATCAATAATCAGTGCCCTAACTAAGAGAGAAGAAGAATAGCCAGAGCTTAAAATTAATTACGCAGATAAATTTTGTTGTATCTAAATTCAGAAATATGCATTATTCTATTATTGTCCCAGTTACTGTATTTAGTTAAAAGTAAATGAAGGTTAATTGACATTTTTATCTTATGTAAGTACTCTTTTGTTGCTTACAATATATTGATCATTATAATAATAGTAATAGATATTTACGCAAATTTTATGTAAAGTAGAACTTCCTTTCTATTCCAGAAAAAAAAATTCGTAGCTCTACAAAACACAGGCACATTGTAATTAGTGTAAATAATACCTATGGAATATTAGTACAGGGACATCATTTTATTTTTACTTCAATTTTTATTGTACCTGAGTTTTTTAATGTACTTCACTCCCACACCTTCTACTAATGAAGTTCAACCGTCCTCCACACAGATCCAAGACCGCATATACAGTCATAGTAGCCATACGGTCATAGTAAACAGTACGTTCCAAAAATATGTTCCCGTTTTCCAGTGACGAAAGGGCTTTCAATATTGAATCATTTTCTCACAGGTACTGTCGCCCATTTGCCTACGTCGCATCCCGGTTTCCCCCACCTGCTTCTATTCGCCTCTCTGTAAAGGCTAGTGGCTGAGTTGTCTTAGTTCTTTTCTGAGAACATTAATTTTTGTTAGGAATAGGACGTCTATGTAATATTATACCCATACAACTGCTTAAAATAAGTTAAATAAAAGGGCCTCGTTAAGTAATTAACTGCCACGTGATTTCCCCTCCCCCTTCCTACGACCCTGCGACATAATCACTTGGACGGGCAGTAGATAGCATGTCTGAGTAATTTTATCTTTACGGATCGAGCAGAAGTGAAGATTGAATTTACAGTACGTAAGGTACTCTTTTATAGAGTAGGTACAGAATTATTTCAACATGAGTTACTGGTATGAAGGACGAAACTGGTAATTGGAATTAAGTACAATAGTGTATTAGTAGGCTACAATAATATACACATTAGAACTGAAGCTGTATCGAAATGAACTGCCACCATTTTCAAAAATGTGTTTAAATATCCATATTATGATTATTTTTCAATTTAACTTCATTCTCTATAGTGTACGAAAATGTGCTGTAGATAGTATAATATACACTGCATAATGAATACGTCCACATGGACAGCTCAGTTCGTGAGTAAAAACACTCATTGTTAATACTGTACTATATTTTGATTATACAAAAACCTAATGAAAATTATTAAACACAAAAGCGTGATATTTCCTAGTTTACGTAAATGGATGAACTACTTTTCTTTCCTCCTATACCTAGTAAAGTGATTTGTTTGGATATTAAGCCAGTATCATCGAACTCCAGTCGTGGAAGGGGGTAGCAAACGGTGTTTTCGGTTCTCAACAAGGTATAGCCAGGTAATATTAGAAATGTTAGTAAAAATAAAATGATGTCCCTGTATTACCTTTACATTATTTCAGTTTTATCATATAAATTTATACACAAAGTTCTTATAAATAAATCAATTAACATTATGCCAATGTTTTTGAAAATACATTTATTCACGAATATTGAACGTGATAAAGAAATATTTACAAATGATATCTTTTTATTAATGTTTTCATTTTCTATGTACTAAAATCATAATTTTATCAGGCTTCGTCAATCGTTAACCGAAATAGTTTTGTGTTTATAAAATATAGGCCTATAATTTATAGCGTTCAAGTGACAATTACTAATCAAATTTAAACATAAATTAAAACGCTCCCCAATCCTTACAAAACGTTCTCGAAGTGAAAACCTACTACTACTACTACGATGGCATCACAGCCCAATGTCGAGCCTTAGCCTCCTCAATTTTCTTCCTCCAACTGTCCCTGTAATCTCCTCCAGGCAGTTGTTCCGAAAGAATCGATCGTTACCGCATCTATCCATCTATTTTTGGGTCTTCCAAAATACAACCCTCCTAATCTGACGATAAACATGTTTGAAAAACTGAGAAGTTTAAATATCTTGGAACAGTAATGACAAGTAACAAAACAATTGAAGTACAGAGGCGAATCACTGCAGCCAATAAGGCCTAAATTAAGCGCAATATTGAAATCTAACTGTGTGCACAAGGAAACAAAACTTAAAATATACAAAACAATTATTAGAAGTATTCTCTGTTATGCAAGCGAAACTTGGACATTATCTAAGGAGACAGAAGCTAAACTAGGTATATTTGAACATAAAATACTCAGAAGAATTTTTGGACCGGTGCAAGAAAATATGCAGTGGAGAATACGTTATAATAACGAGCTATATAAATTATATAGAAGTTTCGATATTGTTACTTTCGTCAAATTAAGGAGGCTTGAATGGGCCGGACATGTATATCGGATGGAAGGGAACAGAATACCAAAGAAGATCTTAGAAGTGAAAACCATCCATAGTCAAACAATGTCCCAGTCTATCTCGAAAACTTTTCATTGTTTTTTCGCAGCCACAGAACTAATCTGTTACAACTCGTCTCTTAATAATTCTCTTCTTCAGACCGTCGAGATGTATTTTTGTTTATTCTTATACAAGTAGCCCCACAGGGAGAAATTCAGCGTGTTGAAGTCAGGTGATATTTCCGGCCACTCAATGTGTTCTTCACTTCTGATCCATTCAACAGGAAAAATGTTATTTCTGAAAGTCCGTTACTTCTCTTCTGAAGCGTATAGGATCATTATCTTACGAAAAGCAGATGTTCTCCAATCTTAGTTGGGACTATTACCTATTCACTTTCAGTAAGGAAAATAATCATGAATGATTTTCAGCTTAGGAATAAAAACATGTATTTTTACGAAAAACAAAAACATATTTTTTTTAGAAGGCCATTCCTAAAAGTACATCTTCTAACGCTAACTAACCGTATTATATAGTAACATCCGAAAAGTACTTTTAACACTAGTGTGAAAAGTATTTTTAATACTGACTTTCAACTCTTAGCTCCAATTGTCAATATTGTTTCCTACTGGATATCACACGGCAGCAATATCAGTCATAAAGTATTTCTATCAATGTCAGGACAGCTTTTAAAATTTACTACTTTTGATTAAGAATTTTACGCAAATTAAATATATTGCTTCAGCAGTTATTTTATTAATAACTATAAGGAACAATTGGGAAATGTAATCTGAAAAAATTAGGTTTCACTCCGATTTGACCCGGTGACCTTTTATCCGCAGTCGAATGCTCTACTAAACATATATCATTGCTTGATTTTAATGTGACTATTACACTTTACTACGTCATACTACTTTTGACCAATAAAACGGTACGAAAGGACGTCTTTCAGCCAATAATGGCTGCTTATCGCACAATTTTATCGCTTCCCTAGCATTTGTTTAATTTTATCGCTTCCCTAGGATTTGTTTGTTTTTATCACTACCCTAGCATTTGTTTCTTTTTCTACCAACATTTCAAACTGCAAATTCTTTACGGTACTATAAAACATGCTTTGCGATCGTCATTTTTTTGCAGCATAGACAACTGCAAATAGCGACTCCGTTCAAACGTTTTGGTGAAGCTAATATTAGTGAGATAGAATTTCAGTAAGTCAATATTTTTCCTGTATTAGAGTACTTTATTTCTTGTAATCTTCATATACTTTCTTCTAATCGCGTAAGTCAATTAAATCCCACTCGAGTTTTGATTTTCTCTAGATAAATCAAAACCTCTAGTGAGATGACTGTTGATAAAAATTCCATTATTACAATGAGGGGAAATACAGTAGTGTAGAATGACTTCTAAAAATTGTTATGTACGACACGTTTTAAAATAGTTTTATTTTGTTCGTAGAGTTATTTAACTCGTCCTCTGGCCTCATTCCACAAACATCCATACTCACGAAATAAAATGCTAATTTAAACATTTCTATTGTAAATAACTAATTTTATATTGCATTATCACAATGTTTCACACATCATATTTTGCGCAATGGGAAACTAAAAATTATTAAAGTATTTATATCTTAGTGATAAACTGATTGAAGAACAAAATGGATTCCGGAAGGGGTGGTCATGTTAAGATGAAAAAGAGTTTACAGAAGTGGTGGCTTTTGAAGGCCATAAGCAAAATATTAAAGATGAATAAATTGCGGAATATTTTTCTAGGAGATTTCAATGCAAGGTTACGTGTGAAACTTTTATATTTCTAACGTTAGGCATCTGTGCCTTTCTTACTGAGACTGGATAACTGTGAATTTTATTGAATAATAATAATAATAATAATAATAATAATAATAATAATTTTAATAATAATAATAATAGAACAAAGATACATATTGCTTATTTACTGTATATAAAAAACACTCTAGCACTCCCAGAAAAGTTTACATACTCGTGCTCAGGTGGTATTCCATAAAATGTTAAGACATTTTATTAATAAGAGAGCGAAAAAAAAGAAGAAGAAGAAAGAAACATATCACAATAATTAAACTTTAAATTTTCTCTCTAAACAGGTATTTTTAATTGATTGATTTTAGCAAGTTGTATGTTTGGGAATTTAGCTATTATCATGTTATAAAGTCTTGGACCGAAGTTACTACTGTGATTATAAGCTACAATTATGGTACATTTAGGTACTGTCAAGCATATGATCATAAACTTTAACTACATTTGATATTGGACCAGATATGGGGACACGTAGAGAAGTGTAGATGTTAATTCCACTACCTTGGCTCTGAACTTCTTGTCTTTTCTTACGTATGTTTTATAAACAAATACACAGTGTCAAAAAAGACAAAAAATTAGAAATACTCTATTTTCGGAATTACATATCATTAATTTATAATGTATACACTGTTGGAAAGAGTAGATTTTAAAGATGAGCAGGACTTTTCATTACGTTTTTTGAGGCTCAATTAAAATCTTATGGAGGTTAATACACAATGATGCGAAAAAAATGTGGTTTTTGGAGATAATTTATTGCTTCAAACTGCAGAAACTGAATGTTGGTAAAATTAATAATAATTAATAATCTTTGAAATAATCAAAATTAAAAATGATGCTCTTTGTGACCGTCATTTGCCCGCTCAATCATTTGTAGGCATCTTCTCCATTATACAATAGCACTGGATATCTGTCTTTGATCAAGCCAGTCCCAACATTCATGAAGGCGTTGTCTTAAATGTTCAATATTACGAATTCTTGTTTTGTAGTAAACTGCTTTTAGTAGTTGACTCCATACAAAATATTCCATAGGATTAAGATCTCGTTTGAAACTCCAGCGGAAATCGTCAGAGAATCTGAGAAATGCGATCTTTCACGCAATAATCTCTCAGGAGGGATATCATGTCCGTATCTTGTTAATCAATCATTGTACACTTTAAACAGAGTTCCTTACAATTTGACGGACAGATAAATTATCATATTGGTGCAAATGTTTAACGAAAATCTTGTCTTCGTGAGTTAAGCGACCCATTGTGCGCGAAATAGTATGACACACACCACATTTTGCAAAAAAAAAAAATGTGAAAAGAAGTAGGAATCACTCACAAAGTTCTGGAGAATATAATAATTTGTTGCACATTGTGCGCATTTCTTTCTTATTAAATATATAGGCCTAAACATACAAATATAGCCCATAGGAGAAATCAGCCTAAAATGACATACTCGGATGAAATGATACAATGAAAATTTCGACTAAACGACTGTTTACAATAATATTTAGAGAGGTGGATTGCCAACCCTGTTCCTAAATTAATGGCACTAATCAGCAGTGGCGTAGCATGAAATCTTAAGCAGGGGAAGCTAATTCAAGTTATCTTTCATGCAATATGAGAAAACGTATTACAAAATATAGTTTTAAAATAAATAGTAGTCAATGTCAAGTCAGCTGTCGAAAATTGGTTGGAACCTCGTAAGTAACACCAATAAGGCATGACCTCAAATGGTACGTAGTAAAATATGATTTCACGGTTTACACATATCTCTAACAAATAGACACGTATACGTATAACATTAGCTAACTCCCTGTCATACTTAGAGAAACCACAATATTAACGGTCAATAGATACAGTTTTAGTATCATTACGTAAGTATGCGTCTGTCTTTTGGTTGTGTCCTTCATCGACAGCAAGGAAGTCGGTCATTTGTTTTTCAGATCACACTTTTGTTCGTAAGTCAGTCTTGATAATAGAATTGTCCTAATAAATTCAAGTAAATTGGTGTCAGGAACAGTTATTTCACTCATTATTTATTATATCAGCCACAGTGCACACTAACACTTCAACTAAACACAACTCACGAAAAGGGATAACTCGGAAACTACTTATTTTCAATGTCAAAGCTAGCTTCTTGCTACCTTTGCGACCAGGATAGTTAAGTTAGAGAGGGATAGAAAATCTGCGGGATGGGTTACACACAAGAGGAGTAGAAAGAAACCAGTCTGCTTGGAAGCTGGTGTGTGCAGGCTTCTTGTTTACTGCTGCATCACAAATCATCCTGAGCTGCCGTATCACAATATTTAACGCGTAAATATAAATTCTATTAAAATTAATAAATAATTTTGTCCATAGACTGCAAGTTTATTATGAAATTATTATTAACTGGGGAAGCTGAGCTTTTTAGCTTACATTGACGCTACGCCACTGCTAATCAGTAAGCTTTCTTCTTACTGATAAGAGCAGAAAACTAAAAAGTAACATTCAGTTTTTTTTCTTTCGCGAATAGATATTCGATTGCATTGTTAGAAGAACATTTCATGTAAAATTATTATCTATCTTGTAATGCACTCTTTTAACTTTGTATAAGTAGGATTAAAGCTTTACTAGACCATGCAGTGTTCACAGCATTTTCGGATGAATCACCGATGACACTGCGGGCTAAAATGTGACAAAATGATATGCCATATGTTCGGAATATTCAGAAAAGCTTAATATAAAAAAGTTTCTGTTAGCACTGTTACGTAGTTTTATTGATGCATATGTGTTTCTGTACGAGAGAGAAAAGAAAGAGATTATTTTAAATTATGCCCTATTATAATTTATAGTAGATCTATAGATCTCAGTTCAACCCTCACAATTCGGTCAGAAACATCGAGGATATATGGTTGTCACACTTTAAGAAACATGCCCCCAAAAACAACTTTAATAAATAATCATATTCCGATATACTGTACCACGGTCAAGCTATAGCGTGGGGGAGGAGGTAAATGATGTCCCCCATAACCTTGTTATATGGGGATTCTATGGTTTTGTTTTGCATTCCCCAAGAAAACAAGTCTCTCTCCGCCTATGTGGACATGATCCCAGCACATGTCCAAGTGTTTCAATCTCGCTGCATTTCGGAAAACATGTAGGCCCTACATATTATATACATTTTCAAACTTGTCTAGATATCATGATTTACATTAACATAAAAACATAAACATGAGAACGTGAGATAAATAACTACATGAGGCAAATGTTTCACATAAAATAATCTAAGAATCGTCATTCAGACCAAAAAAAAACAAAACGGTATATCATTTTAGGGTGATTTCCCCTAGATATTAAATATAGTCACATAAATTTCTATATAAAAAGAGTTAGCTGGAAAAAAAAGAATAACGATCAGGCCTAAGTAAATGAAAATAAATAATCTATACTAATAATAAATCTGTAGCCGAAATTTTTCTGGTAATTTTCGATTTTCCAAAAATAATTGGTCCTAACATATATAATTAACCACCCTGAAACCGAAAATCGCTTTTTTTTTTATTTTTGTTTGTATGTCTGTCTGTCTGTATGTTTGTTACCTTTTCACGCGATAATGGCTGAACGGATGTCGATGAAAATTGGAATATAAATTAAGTTCGTTGTAACTTAGATTTTAGGCTATATGAAATTCAAAATACATTATTTAAAAGGGGGGTTATAAGGGGGCCTGAATTAAATAAATTGAAATATCTCGCTTATTATTGATTTTTGTGAAATATGTTACATAACAAAAGTTTCTTTAAAAATAATTTTCGATAAGTTTTATTCCTTGAAAAATTTTGATAGGACTGATATTTAATGAGATAAATTAGTTTTAAAATTAAAATAACTGCCATCTAAGGTCGTGAAATGAATTAAAAAACAAATGACTTCGTCTATAACGGACCTTGGACAGCAAAATCGAAAGCTATGAAAGATAGCCTACAGAGAATGTTTCTGTGTTTATATGAAGTAATATCGGAAGCTAAATTAACCGATTTGTATAATTAATTATTATTTCACCATTGGAAAGTGTAGTTTCTCTAGATGGACATAATGCTATAATGTTATTACAGTAACTTCTGATAATATAATATAATATAATATAATATATAATATAATATAATATAATATAATATAATATAATATAATATAATATAATATAATTATAATATATATATATATATAATATATATATATTATATGTAATATTATATAATATAATTTATTATTTGAAGGGTTCAGAACCATAGTGGGCCAAGCGCCATTTACTGAATACGTAGAAAACAAGGTTAAAATTAAGTTATTACCATAATTCAATGGAAACCTATAACAAGTAAAATAAAATATACACATCAAATCTAAATGATGTCAATCTTCATTAAACTATGGTTGCATGTAATAAAAATTAAGAAACAGGTTAAAGGAATTGTCATTGCACCAAATAAGTGTCTCTGGACCAAAATGATTGCATTTTAATTATTTGGATGCAATTTAAATTAAGTAACATATTAAACGATTTATCCTTCTATCAAACACGAATGTTCCCTGGGTCAAACGTTCTATTTTAATTATGTAATTACTTTATATTTATTTCTAACGGGTGCAGCGGAGCGCACGGGTACGGCTAGTAAATACATAAATAAACACTTCTCCTTGAACATACATCCTCTCTAGCGAGATATCATAGACTCGCATTTTCGCAGTGTTGCAGGAACATGTATGTAAACCAGCAGGCAGGATTTTTCAGACGCATCTACCGGCTGGTCTCCACTTCGATTTCTAGCCGCTTTGTTTTAAACGAGAACGCGCTGGAATTTATAATTCAGAATTTAAACACGGGGGTTATCCATACGTATGTTCGCCGCATTCAAGAGATCGATGTTTGCTGTCACTCACGGAACAGAATGGGGGCCTTCAATTGTCTGGAGTCTTCCCGTGCCATGGAGCCGTCAGCCCCGCTACATTGAAACTGACACAAAATAGACATTTTGTATTGCCTCATCCCTTTTCTGAGCCAGAAGCAAAATATCGTATCCGTAGTGTGAGAAGTATTTTAAAAAAATTAGTAGAATTTAACTTCGGTGAATATTCGCAAACCCAAAGGCTTAAAATACAGAAAAAATATTAAAATTTATATAATAATTATATTGTTATGTTCGTTAATATTAGCTAGCCTAGAATGGAATAAAGACCAGAATAGAGTCAATATTTATTTCGTCAGTCTTATTTCTGTAAAACAGGCCTGTTAAAATATTGTAGGCTACTATTTAGTTTCATATGACAAGTCGTACGTCTCCTGGCCACCCCCGTCGTGTCTGATTATGATCAGGCCTAAAAGAACTTCATATCAGTTCCTCTGTGGCATTCTCCTACACAACTACTACAGAAAACTCACGTAATAATATCAATAAAACTAATCTGCTAAGAAATCTTAAAAAAATAACATTATTGTATTATTAATCTTGATTACACGACTTTAAACGCTGTATCACTCGGAAGCGAAATTCTCGTCACCGGAAATCTCGTCATTGTATCATCTAGTCACTTCAATTTTTTCACCCAATGTTTTGGTCATTTCGACTTTTTGGTCACCAATATACATTTTCTTAAAAATAATAAATCGTTTTGACAAGTAAAATATCCATAGGTACACTGTATAAAATCTTATGTTATTAATGTTTCAAAATTGCCACAATTCATAAAATGTTACATGATTTATATAATTTCGAGGGAAAAATTGTTCCGGGGCCGAGCATCGAACCCGGGACCTTTGGTTTAACGTACCAACGCTCTGCCAACTGAGCTACCCGGGAACTCTACCCGACACCGATCCAGTTTTTCCCTCTATATCCACAGACCTCAAAGTGGGCTGACAACCGTCAAGCAACCAACTTCGGTCCCGGGTTCGATGCTCGGCCCCGGAACAATTTTTCCCTCGAAATTATTCAAATAACTTTACAGGGAGTTATACCTGAAATCTTTATTTGCATAATACACGTCACTGTTCGTTAACAGAAAACCACAATTTAAGTCACACGAAGTTAGTGTGCACTCGAAGTTGATTGCTTGACGGTTGTCAGCCCACTTTGAGTTCTGTGGATATAGAGGGAAAAATTGGATCGGTGTCGGGTAGAGTTTCCGGGTAGCTCAGTTGGCAGAGCGTTGGTACGTTAAACCAAAGGTCCCGGGTTCGATACTCGGCCCCGGAACAATTTTTCCCTCGAAATTATTCAAATCAACTTTACAGGGAGTTATACCTGAAATCTTGATTTGTACGTGATTTATGTTTCAAAATTGCCACCAAAATTGTGTCCGATCATCAATGTCTTCCAATTCATCTATATGTGGGGACTCAGGTGACAAATTTTGTCTTCGTACTTTTCGGACAGTGTTCTTCACGGTTTCTTCCTTTGGCAGGTTCATGTTTGCTTCACTCGAGACATTTCTGAATAATGACTGCAGGTGATGCATCTGCTGGTCGTGCAGTTTCTTTAATTGCATCCACGGTTTCAATGGCGTGAATCCTTCCCCAGTTAGGACCATGACTTGGATGTTCAGAAGGGCTTTCAATTACAATGTTTTATCTGGAGTTAAGGTTATTGTAGCGTTGTTGTATCTTCTGTGCCGGTCGCATCTCAAACAACACCGGAATCTTAAACTTTATCCTGGTATAATTACACATACTCTTGATCTACTATTAGTTTCACAAAGCCCCTAATAGTCTACTTCGAGTGATTCGAAATTCCTCTTCATGATGCTCCATCAATACAATAAATATGATATAACTAAAATAAGTAAAACATCACCTTACACCTAAACATTTTTTTGCCAGATACTTGCTGTATATGCGTAACCACGGAAACAACCTTACAATGACATTTAAATCATATTATACTTATAGGCTATGCGTAACCACGGAAACAACTTTAAAATTACATTTAAATCTCATTATACTTAAGTTAACTTATATGCGTAACCACGGAAAAAACCGTACAATGACATTTAGGCCTAAATCTCATTATACTTATATGCGTAACCACGGAAACAACCTTTAAAATTACATTTAAATCTCATTATACTTAAATTAAGTTATATATGCGTAACCACCGAAACAACTTTACAATGACAGTTAAATTTCATTATACTTGTATGCGTAACCACGGAAACAACCTTTAAAATTGCATTTAAATCTCATTATACTTAAGTTAAGTTATATATGCGTAACCACCAAAACAACCTTATAATGACAGTTAAATTTCATTATACTTGTATGCGTAACCACGGAAACAACCTTAAAATTACATTTAAATCTCATTATACTTAAGTTAAGTTATATATGCGTAACTACCAAAACAACCTTACAATGACAGTTAAATCTCATTATACCTTTAGGCTATGCGTAACCACGGAAACAACCTTTAAAATTACATTTAAATCTCATTATACTTAAGTTAAGTTATATATGCGTAACCACCAAAACAACCTTACAATGACAGTTAAATTTCATTATACTTGTATGCGTAACCACGGAAACAACCTTAAAATTACATTTAAATCTCATTATACTTATATGCGTAACCACGGACACAACCATACAATGACATTTAGGCCTAAATCTCATTATACTTATATGCGTAACCACGTAAACAACTTTAAAATTACATTTAAATCTCATTCTACTTAAGTTATATGCGTAACCACCGAAACAACCTTGCAATGACAGTTAAATTTCATTATACTTGCATGTGTAACCACGGAAACAACCTTACAATAACATTTAAATCTCATTATACTTACATGCGTAACCACGGAAACAACCGTACAATGACATTTAGGCCTAAATATCATTATACTTATATGCGTAACCACGGAAACAACCGTACAATGGCATTTAGGCCTAAATCTCATTAAACTTATATGCGTAACCACGGAAACAACCTTACAATGACAGTTAAATTTCATTATACTTGTATGCGTAACCAAAAACAACCTCAATAACATCTAAATCTCATTATACTTATATGCGTAACCACGGAAACAACCGTACAATGACATTTAAATAAATCTCATTAAACTTATATGCGTAACCACGGAAACAACCTTACAATGACAGTTAAATTTCATTATACTTGTATGCGTAACCACGGAAACAACCTTACAATAACATCTAAATCTCATTATACTTATATGCGTAACCACGGAAACAACCTTACAATAACATTTAAATCTCATTATACTTACATGCGTAACCACGGAAACAACCGTACAATGACATTTAGGCCTAAATCTCATTAAACTTATATGCGTAACCACGGAAACAACCTTACAATGACATTAAATTTCAGGCCTAAACAACTCAATAACATTTAAATCTCATTATACTTACATGCGTAACCACGGAAACAACCGTACAATGACATTTAGGCCTAAATCTCATTAAAATTATATGCGTAACCACGGAAACAACCTTACAATGACAGTTAAATTTCATTATACTTGTATGCGTAACCACGGAAACAACCTTACAATAACATTTAAATCTCATTATACTTACATGCGTAACCACGGAAACAACCGTACAATGACATTTAGGCCTAAATCTCATTAAACTTATATGCGTAACCACGGAAACAACCTTACAATGACAGTTAAATTTCATTATACTTCTATGCGTAACCACGGAAACAACCTTACAATAACATTTAAATCTCATTATACTTATATGCGTAACCACGGAAACAACCGTACAATGACATTTAGGCCTAAATCTCATTAAACTTATATGCGTAACCACGGAAACAACCTTAAATGACATTTAAATTTCATTATATTTTTAACCAAAAAACCTTACAATAATTTAAATTATTAAATCTAATCGTAACCAAAACAACCTTACAATGACAGTTAAATTTCATTATAGGTGGCCAGTAACCAGTGAAACAATGCAATAACATGACAAAAGTATACTTATATGCGTAACATCGAAAACAACCTTATAATAACATTTAAATACAATATTTGCGATTACCACGTAAACAACCGTTGACATTTACCTAAAATGGCTTTTATATGCGAACCTGAAACAACCTTACAATGACGCCCTAACATTATACTTGCCATCGGTAACCCTATCAACTGTGCAATAACATTTAAAGTCTCTATCATCATATCCCACCTAACCACAAACAACCATTTTAATGACATTATCCTCCCATCTAAACATCTCGTAACCTCCAAGCTTACAATGATCTTAAATTTCATTATACTTGTCTCCCAAACAACACTTACAATAACATTTAAATCTCATTATACTTATATGCCAACCACGCAACCAAAATCATTTAAATCTGGATTTAATTTTTCCAATAAAACATTAATAAGTTAAAATCTAATCAGTGACAGTTCTGTGTTAAAATGTAACTTTCTCCATTCTCCTGTGACTAAAATCCAATCAGTAACCAAATATTTTCCTAATGCACATCTTATTCACAAAAATACACCATTAATTTTGACTAAGTTTATAAATATCTAGTTCACCAGTTTCGTCTTAAGAGCCATCTTCAGAAATGCTGTGGTTCTTGCGTCTTCCGGTGTCTTCACCTCGGTGGGGTGTGTTTGTGTTGTGTAGTGTGGAGTCAAATGTGTGTGTTCTGAAATTCAGTTGTGTTGAGGATTTGTTTTGGTTGTGTTTTTGTGTACGCAAACTTCTTAAAATTTATTAATGTGTTAAACAACGCTTGTAAATGCCATAAGCAATTTTTGAAAAAGTTTAAGAAACTACAGAAATGTGTTAATGTGTTAAGCAAACGCTTCCAAATGCCATAAGCACTGTTTGGAAAATTGTACGTTAACTTCTGATAATTTGTTAATATATTTAAAAAAACGCTTGCAAATGCCATAAGCAATATTTGCAAAAACATATGCAAAGTTCTGGAAATGTATTCTTATAAACTGCAAATGATGTTTGAATTGAAGGTAGCTGATTATGAAAAGATTTAGGCCTACAACTGTTTATTACGTGTTTCGGCTCAGATGAAAATTGAACCGGAATAGTTATGTAGAATACTCTAGTCTCAATAATGAAGCAAACACATTGTAGAATATGGACAACAGATAACTCACATGCATAGATTAAATTCAGTTCTTAGCAAATTCCATAGCCACTTAGTTCATCTTGATTGCTCAATTTGTTTAGAAATACGAGTATGTTAGTTACTTTATAATAAGTCTAATATATCCCAAAATTATGTAGCCTATGTCATAATACTTTTGTGCGAGATCGTGCTTATTTGCTTGTTTTCCGCACAGAACCAATACGCAGAAGTGTGAAATACCACATTCAGTATTCCCAACGTAACACACACAACAATTTCCCTCTTCTTACCGCTTAAGCGCGACATTCATTTTACTGCTTTAGGCTTTTAACATATTATTTTTAGAGACGTTTAACATAGTAATAATTATAAATTGGAAACTTACTATTGCAATTTCACCTAAATTGCAACGTTAATTATTGTTTTTAAATATTTGCAAAAATTAAGTAAAGTCTACTACTCCACGAAACTTATTGCATTCCTGATACAAGTAACATTAAGGAAGCCGTGAAAAAATCAATAAGATTCCAGATGCCGATGTTATTACTGCAATATGTTATATAAATAATATTGTTAAAATATTAAAATCAAAAATAAATCATTACATAACCTTACCGTTTGTTTTAAGTTCGCATTTATAGACTGGGGGAAAAAAAAGACAGACGTATATCACGGCCTGCTGGAGTATAGTAAACACAGAAAACATTTTATAGCAACAATGTTGAAGAAAGATATTAAGTTTTTCGAAGTTGCCGTCATTAAACAGAAACGAACATGGAGATTTCATTGCAACTAATTAGAAATTCGTCTTTCAGGTATGTAATAAACGATCTTTGCACAAAATAATATACGATACACGAGCGGTATGTTTGTTTTCGTGTTCTCGGAAATTAAAAAAGGTCAACTACGTTTCGCTTTTCCAATCTTTTCCTCGACCATGAAAACTTCAACATACCGCTCTTGTAACGTATATTACTATTTAAAGCACTTGCAGTGAAAAATTACAAAACAGATTAATATCAGTTAAAATGCGTAGCTTGTAATAAGTTAATACCCGAAAGAAATAATTGAATAATTTATTAGGCCTATTAAAATGGATTTCAAAGAGAGCGGTAAAAAGAGTCGGGGTTCGATCCCCTGCTTCCAGAAAAAATTGGATTGAAGTATGAATTACTGAAATGTATTTACCCTACTGCACATTAATGGAATCAATTATCTAATTTCATGCTAATTTTAATTTTACTGATACATGCGTATAATAAATTATTTCGGCTTTATAAGGCATTCCAAAAGAGTTTTATCGTAAATACAATTCTCGTATAACTACAAATAAAAAAAACGAATACACAAACACGTAATATGTCTTTCCCGTTATAATTCAAGACGTAGTATCTTAGGCTACAAGTTCAACGGACCCGGGTTCGATATTATCGGATATAAAAGAGAAAATTGGTATCTTTTTTCAGAGGCATTTGATTGGGCTGAACATAATTCGATGAGGCAAAAGCGAAATGGGAAAGGCACTGGAAGGAGACGAGTTATATTCATAAAAAATGACATTAAAATGTTTTCTCTGACTATTACACTTTTACTACGTCATACTACTTTTGACCAATATAACTGTACGAAACGACGTGTTTCAACCAATCATGGCTGCTTATACTACAATTTTTATCATCTCTCTAGCATTTGTTTTTATCACCTCTCTAGAATTTTTTTGTTTTATCACCTCCCTAGCATTTGTTTCTTTGTTTGCCAAGACTGTACTTTCAATCATTGCACCTTTTAAAATGATCCATGTTTATTTCATCATCCTTAATTAAAACTTTTCTATCATTTATCTTGTTTAGGTTATGTTATAGCTTCATTCTGCTGTATGAGCTTATGGATAGTCACATATCAGAGATTGTTTAATATATATTGATAATTGAAGTTAAATGCGACTGTTTTAATAAAATTGAAACTAAATCAACAAAGCCTTCTTGATCAGTAATTGTCCATAGAGTTCAATGAAGATTGTATAGTTGGCATAACTGGTAACACAAGAACAGCTGATCATAACACACAACTGCCATCTAGTGGAATATTTGTAATGATGGGATGGTACAATAATACATTTTCAAGACAGTTTAGTATTTAGTAAATCAATTAATATTTTATTGTATTAGGGTACTTTATTTCTTCTAATTTTATATACTTTCTTCTAATCGTGTAATAGTCAATTAAATCCCACTGGAGTTTTGATTTTCTCTAGAGAGATTATTATAGATAAAAATTTTGAACTTACTATAATTTTTTTGTTAAGATTATTTACACACTTTTAACATCTGTAGTCATAGCGCGTGTTTAGAATATGTGGGTATATCAGTAGGCCGTGGTTACTACTGTTGAGTTGCTATTTCTATTGGGTGTTGTAGATGGCTTGTGCTCATATAACTGGTTTTCGATTTTTTTATTAATGTTTATGATACTGGTGATTGAGACGCTGATTGAATTACTTTAGTATGAAAATTAAACACATTTTGTTCTGTTAATTTTATAATTAATTAACGAAGGAATTAAAAAGATATTTTCACGTTCTGTAATTAATTTTAACAAATTTATAGATAATTAACGCAAAAGGCCTACATTTAAAATGATGATTAAAAAGAAAAAGAATTTACATGGTGATATATTTGAGACAATTTTATAAAATAGAAACAATCTTTTAAAACATAGATAATAAAAAATATAGGCCTAGTTACTTTGTACGTTTTGAGACCTGAATACTCCACAAAAGAAAAAGAATACCTACATGGTGCTATATAAAAAAGTTATTGGCACAACCTTTACTTAGAAAGCATGAAAATTCAATCTTTCTAAACAGAAAACATACTTAGATAATAAAACAGAAAATATCTAGGCCTAATTACTTTGTACATTTTGAGATCTGAATACTTTGCAAAAGTAGCTCAAAAAAACTTAATGACTACATATAATGCTTATTTTAAAATTCCTTGGTTTATCTACACTCTTTATAGCTAAATGAAAAACAATTTTTTGAAAACACATTTGATACCAGTAATACAAATATAGACCTAATTACTTTGTACGTTTTGAGACCTGAATAATCCAAAAAAGAAAAAAAATCCACATGGTGCTATTTAAAGACGTCTTTGGCACATTTTTTATTCTTAATGAAAAACAATCCTTTTGAAAACACATTAGATAATTAAAAATATAGGCCTAATTACTTTGTACGTTTTGAGACCTGAATACTCCACAAAAGAAAAAAAAATCTACATGGTGCTATTTAAAAAGTCCTTGGCACACTCTTTATAGCTAAATGAAAAACAATCTTTTTGAAAACACATTACATATCGGTAATACAAATATAAACCTAATTACTTTGTACGTTTTGAGATCTGAATACTCCAAAAGGGGAAAAAAACTACATGGTGCTGTTTAAAAAGTCCTTGGCACACTCTTTATAGCTAAATGAAAAACAATCCTTTTGAAAACACGTTGATAATAAAAAATATAGGCCTAACTACTTTGTACGTTTTGGGACCTGTATACTCCAAAAAGAGGAAAAAATATCTATATGGTGCTATTTAAAAAATCCTTGGCACACTCTTTATAGCTAAATTAAAAACAATCTTTTGGAAAACATGTTAGATAATAAAAATATAGGCCCAATTACTTTTTGCGTTTTGAGACCTGAATACTCAAAAAAAAAAAAAAAAAAAATCTACATAGTGCTATTTAAAAAAATCCTTGGCACACTCTTTATAGCTAAATGAAAAACAATCTTTTTGAATACACGTTAGATAATAAAAACATAGGCCTAATTACTTTGTGCGTTTTGAGACCTGAATACTCCAAAAAAAAAAAAAATATCTACATGGTGCTATTTAAAAAGTGCTTTTCATACTCTTTATAGCTAAATGAAAAACAATCTTTTTTAAAACACGTTAGATACCGGTAATAAAAATATAGACCTAATTACTTTGTACGTTTTGAGACCTGAATAATCCAAAAAATAAAAAAATCTACATGGTGTTATTTAAAAAGTTCTTGGCACACTGTTTATAGCTAAATGAAAAACAATCTTTTTGAAAACAATAAAAAATAGGTCTAATTACTTCGTACGTTTTGAGACTTGAATACTCCAAAAAAGAAAAAAAAATATCTACATGGTGCTATTTAAAATAGTCCTTGGCACACTCTTTAGAGTTAAATGATAAACAATATTTTTGAAAAACGTTAGATAATAAAAAATATAGGCCTAATTATTTTGTACGTTTTGAGACCTGAGTACTTCAAAAAAAGAAAAAAAATATCTACATAGTGCTATTTAAAAAGGTCCTTGGCACACCTCTTTATAGCTAAATGAAAACAATCTGTTTGAAAACACGTTTAAAATATTCCTTTTTGCACACCCAAAAACTTAAAATTAAAAAATAGGAAAGCTACACCTACAAGCAATGTTCATACTTTTTATTCATCTGGTATATGGAAGATATAATTGGACGCAGATTTTTAAGTTTGCTATTCTGCATAGCTACTGAATTAGCCAGGCATCACGGATGTTGTCGCACAGTGTCTCCGAGACCGCAATTATCACTAAGCATGCTTACTTCCTTGCTTACGCTGCGGAGCTCTTCCGTTAAGAGGTGTGTCTTCTTCCCTCCGTGCGCACATCCACTGCATGCCGCTTTGTTTTAGCGGAGCATTCGACCCGTTTCACGAACAGTGTGTGTAGCAAAGGAACGCGGACATTTCTGCTTCTTGTTGCCTTCTCTTCAGTTGTTCAGTCCGCTGCAAGCCTACAACATGAATCGACACATTTAGAAGCCAAATAATTTTCAACTCCAGCATTGTAACAGGTGTTTGTTGTTCATTATAGCAAGTAAGTACAATCATGTTTCGAGCAACTACAACTCCAGAGTGTAGTTTTAAGAGTAAAAAGCTTACATGTTTATTAATATAGTAAGACAGTAAAAAATTTAGGGGTATATTTTTATTCAAATTTAAATTTTCAAAGTCAAGTGACCTACATATGTAAGGGTACGTACACGTTGGAGCGACGATAAACGATAAAAGAAGCAGCGATGCTATATCAGAGAGAATTGAAGCATGCATTGTCATTGAGGTGTGCATATTGGAGTAACTATAAAAGCGAAGATACACGATAAAAACGACGAAAAAGGTAAGTTCCATTTTCTTCGCTCTTGTCGTTCATATGATCTCTGATTAAGATAATATTAATCTGTATAATTACCGGTGGTTATCAATATATCAGAATATTTATCGACTTATTATTATTTCGGTATATTAAATTAATTATTGCAGATATTGGCAAATTGATCAGTTGTGTATTTATTCGTCATATGTTATGTGATCACAAGAACCAATCACAACACAACGAATTTATACTATCTTCGGAATGAGAAACGGGTTTAATTTTGTACGTATTTAAGTTACATTAACCTTGAACTTAGCAGCTGATATTTCCTATATATCTTCTTTCATTAAGTGGATGTATAGAATATCTTCTACTGATAAATCAAAATGTTCGCTTCCCGCGATCTCGTTGCTCCGATATGAACACTTGATTCTTTGATAATACCAAAGCGTCGCTAGATCATTTCTCGCATCGTTTATCGTTGCTCCAACGTGTAATAAGGGGTTGTTGGACAATAGCTTCATTTAGGTCAAAATTACATAAATTCTTACTTAACAGATGAATTGCTGATTAATATTTGTTACTTATAATGAAACTAACATCTGTCCATTCTTATTATTATTATCTTTAATTTCTCTAAATAGATTTACAAAACCTCTAATGACAATTACATTAATATTCTCATTATAGAAATAGAAATATATATATTCTCCCTGTAACATAGTCCTAGTAAGCTTATATTAAATTAATTTTCATCATTTTACTAGCTATCTCAAATATTAAATTAATTATAATTCATTGAATTAAATTAGCTCATAAATTAAGTTACTACTTTACCTTATAGATTTATCTAAATTTAAATAAATGTGTAGTGAAGATTATTGCTGGAGAACCTTTTAAGTGTAGTGAAAATATTTGTAATTTAAATTTATGTATTGTATTGATTAAGGCTGGTTGAGTGGAAGAGAAGGCCTTATGGCCTTAACTCTGCCAGCGAAAATAAAACATTATTATTATTATTATTATTATTATTATTATTATTATTATTATTATTACGTACCCTAAGAAAACTTTTTCCATAATTCATTCCCTCAGACACTTAACCAACGTTTTACCTCTCAGCCTTAAAAATAAACCTGATCCAAACTTTAGTGGTGCCCCACTTCGATTATTGCGATTCTCTATTCACGAACCTAAATACTGATCTGCCCATAGACTACAGCGTGTTCACAATATCTGCGTTCATTTCGTTTGTAACATTAGAAAATTCGATCATGTAACACCGTCATTAGAATTGTTGTCTTGAAGTCCACTTAAAGAAAGAAGATTCTTCAACTCTCTCTTATTACTATTTAAAATCATTCACACCTCCACACCCTCTTACCTAGCATCTCTTTTTGTTTACTTTTCACTACCTCGAACCCTGAACATGTACCTTCTCTCTATTCCTCTGCACAGAACATCCTTCTACTCATCATCTTTCAGCATATCTATTCCACGCCTCTGGAACTCTCTCCCTGACCATGTCAGAGACTGTCGGACAATATCAAAATTCAAATTTAAATTAAAAAATCACATTCTAGTTCATGGAATTGCTTGTTCAACACCTGTCAGGTTGCGCAACTTCGGCTTATAGAAAATATTGTAACTATGCTGTTGTAAAATTGACAATTGATATGCAATGTATTTTTATTATTATTATTATTATTATTATTATTATTATTATTATTATTATTATTATCAGTTATCACTATCATCATTGCTATCTCTGTTTTCTTTCTTTTTTTTCTTGTATTAGTTCGATGAGAGCTTTATAGTGTACTTTTGACTCTGTTGACCCTCTATAGGGCTTTAATTTAATGTGTATTATTTTCATCAGTGTTTGTATTTCTTTTTTGTATTTATATGTGCTATCTGGTAGGATGGAAGAGAAGGCCTTATGACCTTAATCCTGTCAGATTAAATAAATAAATAAATTCTAAATATTATTTTTTTTATTTTCTATAACATGCGGCACTAAAGGTTTTTTCTTGACGAAAAAAGTGTAAAAATTGTATAACTTTCAGATGGAAGATAGTTTGGAATGTGAAGAATTCGTAAGTTATAGGACGTCATTTGAGTTGAAAACATATTAGAAAATAGGTAAAAATTGGAAAGAATTTATCGCTGTAGATAACCTAAAAGTTATTATTTAATACGTGAAATAAAGAAGTAGAATACTTCAAAATATAATGCAAAGCTCAAATTTCACTTCACTTAGTATAGCCTATGCAAGTCATACAAAAAGCCTAAACTAACCTAACCTAACCTGTCATAGATTTTATTTTATTTTAGTAAGTTATTTTACGACGCTTTATCAACATCTTAGGTTATTTAGCGTCTGAATGAGATGAAGGTGATAATGCCGGTGAAATGAGTCCGGGGTCCAGCACCGATAGTCACCCAGCATTTGCTCATATTGGGTTGAGGGGAAAACCCCGGAAAAAACCTCAACCAGGTAATTTGTCCCGACCGGGAATCGAACCCGGGCCACCTGGTTTCCCGACCAGACGCGATAACCGTTACTCCTCAGGTGTGGGCCCTATCATAGATTCGTATATGCAAGACATACCAAAAATCTAAAATAATCTGTCACAGATTCGTTTTTACAAGACATACGAAAAACGTAAATCAACCCAACATAACTTAACTTAATCTGTCATAGATTACCGCACCGGAGAACTGGAAAAATTTAAGTTAGAAGTTTCAGTGTCGCGTGTAAAGAAAACCCTTATTTTTTAATGCCTGTAACATTGTAAGGAGTGACATAACCTAGAATTAAGATGTCCAGGTTCTAGTGAACCTGAATTAGTTGTAGACTTAATTGTGTTTATTTTGGATATAAAACCAGAGGACAGAATAGCATTATAACACTTTTTTTAAGACTTCGAAACTTCATGAACGTTACTTTGAACTTCTAAGCATATTACCGACTGCACATTATGATGCTTTAGAAATAACTTAGACTACTGTGAAATTTGATAAACAAATCTTACTTAAATAGTGAGTTACAATTTTATAAAAAAAAATCTAACTTTGATATGAATGGCTGGATGGATTTTAGTGGCTGAGAAAGATGGATGGACGGACGGACAGAACGATGGACAGTCGGACGTAGGTTATATCATATACAGTACTATGTTTCCGCCATGACTTATACAAATTACCCGACAAAAAGAACTTGCGACACGGAAAATATGCAACAACAACGCTTTGACGTCATCGTGTCGTAACATAAACGGACACCTGGTTGACAGCAGCGCCCTGACTTACAAGGTCAAGTCAGAAATTCGCTTGGCCGGATAGTAAGTAAACAGACGGATTGATGAATAAATTGATGATTTTGAGCGGTTAGGCGGATGAGTGGATAGATACGTTAGCGACTGATTGGTAATAATAATAATAATAATAATAATAATAATAATAATAATAATAATAATAATAGTAATAATAATAATAAATAATAGTAATAGTAATATAATAGTAACAGTAATAATAATAAATTTATTACTAGATCAAAGATGTATATATTTTATAAAAAAATATCTCTAGTTGCATTTCTCCACTCCTGTCTATCTTACGTCTCGTTTTCAAAATTTATCCACCCATCATAACCTAGACACAAACGATCACAACACTCCTCAATATTATCCATTCCCTCCCACCGAACATTCTCATATTCATCTTCTTTTACTGTGGCTGTTCCTCGACTTTGAAATTCCCTAAATGAAAATAATGCCAGGGACTAATCCGACATCAAATCAATTTAAGAATAGGTTAACGAGATATTTTTTAACAATTATTGTCAACAATAATAGCTGTTTCAGGTTTCTCAATATATATATCACAGATAAATATCTAAATTATCTCATTATTATTATTATTATATTATTATTATTATTATTATTATTATTATTATTACTATTATTATTATTACCTACTACTACTATTATTATTATTATTATTATTATTATTATTATTATCATTTATTATTATAACTATTTCTTACCAGTGTTTATTATTGTCACACTAACATTAGTTATCCAGTTTTCATTATTTACTTTCATGTTGTTTTATGATCTAGATATTAATGTAATAACCATGTAAGCAAATGTATTTAATTAGAATTAGAGTCTGGGTGGGCGGAAGAGAAGGCCTACTGGCCTTAGCTCTGCCAGATTAAATAAATAAATTATTATTATTAAATTATTATTAATTATTAGTAATCCCTGAAAGAATACATACTCGTGCTCTGGGGGCATTCCACAAAATTTTAAATAAATGTATTATTAATTAGCAAATAAAAATGAAAAAAGAAAAACACAGATATCGCAATAACTGGAATTTTATATTTTCTCTCTAAACAATAGTTTTTAATTGATTTTTTTAAATAAGGAGCATTAGCAAATTTAGCTGTTACCTTGCTATAAATCTTTGGATCGAAGTTGCTACTGCGATTATAAGCTACAGTTGTGGTACATTTAGATTCTGTCAAGCATATGTTGTCTGATCTTTTAGTTTTATATTTACTGTATGTGAATACAAATTAAATATTTATTTCGGTTTTTGTCCCTTACTTATTTCGATTTAAGACATTTTTATAAATTTGATCAGTGGCTGCAGTTTATGGAGAAAATTATTTATTAATTGTAATAGAAATTATATTTACGCGTTAAATATTGTGATGCGGCAGCTCAGGGATTCAGTAAGACATTTTTATAAATTTGATGGATATCAAATATTTCAAATACAGAATACAATAGTTCTGAGGGATAATCAAGAGATTTATTAAGACATATTTTTATTATTCTTTTCTGTAGCAGTGTTATTGGCATGAGGAAGGTACTAAAAGCACAACCCCTCCTTATAATAGCGTATTGTAATATAGACCAATAAAAAATAATAATCTTTACGTAGATACTTCGAGCAACAGTGCATATTACTGTGGAATCCCGACCACCAAGTACTCAACTGAGTGCGCTCCTTGTATAATGGCAGTTAACTTAATATAAAATGTCAACATACATGCCCAACTTGGAGTCAGGCCACAAAGGGAAAAACACTGGAGGAGAGGGGTTCAATGAGATGTTGTGGATTGAAAATTCGGCGTAGCATAATGGTGAAAGCGCTTGGTACGTAGAACCAAGGATCCGGGTTCGATCCCCGGCGCCGGAGCGAATTCTTTTCCTCTAATATTGTTACCTGGTTGAGGTTTTTCTGGGTTTTTCTCTCAACTCATTAAAATAGCGAATATTGGGTGACACTAGTGACAGAGTACAATCGCTATTCGCGATTACCATTATCGCGATTATCTCCGATCGCGATTATCGAAAATATGTGGACACACTTGGTTACGCTTGATCCTGTCTGGTCAACAGCTGAATTGACTGAATTGCCGTAGATGAAACAATTTATATTTGTTTCCCACTGACAACATCTGAAGTTCATGCTTTCTTTCGATGTTTGTTCATTGTTTTTCCTTTATTTTATTGTTGTTACTTGTAGCTAGATATGGGAATTTATCTATAATAATGTCACAAGAGGTCCGAGATTTGCGATAAATCCACGAGCAAAGCGAGTGGATTTATTTGGGAAATCTCAGACTTCGAGTGACATTTATTAGGACTTTCTCGTGAATAAAATGAAAATGTAAATAATATATCCCTAAAATTCGCTCACAAAATGTTGATAATTGTATATTTATGAGTACTTAACCTATTCAGACATTGCGAAGTCGAAATAGATGAATAACGATTACGGCAATAAAGAAATTGAATGTTATTCAGTAATGTCAATTGAGAAAAGCGAAATACAGGTTTAAAAATGTTGATTACATATACTGCGCTTTTCTCTTGTTATTTTAACAAATATGTTTTCATTATCTGTTGAAATCATAATTTAATTTAAACATTTTGTAGTAGGCTATAATTATAAATAACCCGATTAATACAGTAATTAAATGAACAATTGCTATGAAGGAGTGTCATTTTCTTTAGATACAATGGACATGGAATTAGAAGATGAAGATGTAGATGTGGAAGTAGGATTTCGCACTTTATTTAGTGCAATGGATTCATGTTCATCGCTTTATGTGCAAACAGTTGGCGACACTGACTAAACAAAAGAGCGATCTTGCGATAAATTGATAATGATAAATCAAGCTGCAGAAATTATCGCGATATATGACTGTGATTGGTTAGAATTCAAAATTTCATTACACTTCATTGGCCGAAAATGGAGTGACGTCATATAAACGAAATAGTCTGTTAAAAATTTGAGATTTTATAATCTAAACTGATGCAATTATACCATTACTATTTATATTATTTTGGAAAGGTAATTTATAACCTATATAATTTATATCATTAGACCTATTATTTATACTATTCTGTAATAAAACTTATTTTTAAAATGAACGCTAACCTCAACGATATCATCGTAGTGAAAGCTAAAATTAAAAATCTGCCAAAAAAAATCAGTTAATCCAAGATATATTGAAATGAAACATCATTCAGCAGCCTTCTGATTGCCCTCCATAAATATGAATAATTCGTCTGCGATTTGTTAATATAGGCCTATATTTTTTCTTTTTACATTTCTAACATCTGCATTAAATTTCTCCAATACGTTTAATAGTAGCCAAACGTAGCCAAACGTCATTTTCTAGCCATTCACTTCGTTTATTTTCTTTTCCATATAAAACAATGGAAGGGGTAACAAAACGTCACAGCAGCAGCTTCCTAAATAATATAAAACTTCAAAATATCAAGATGATTCGAAACCAAAGATTACTAAAATGTTACTTTCGTCCACTAGGCCGTGCCTCAGCGCGATTATCTAGTTCTGGAAACAAGATCAAGCTCCTGATCGCGATCGGGACGTTGACACACTAAAACTACAGTCTAGTATATACAGTCACGAAGCTTGAGTTGTGAGGATGCTAGAAACAACAGACTGTGCCAGTA
The DNA here is from genome assembly GCA_025594305.2 of Periplaneta americana. NCBI lineage: Eukaryota > Metazoa > Arthropoda > Insecta > Blattodea > Blattidae > Periplaneta > Periplaneta americana. Next base: position 27,562,256 of record JAJSOF020000011.1, read on the forward strand.
CTATTTCGCATTATCTGTAATGAGGCGATATTAGCGATCCTAGTGTTTAGCAACTATCTATGGATGCATATTTACTACTATTGAGCTTCGTGACTGTAGATCAGTGATGTCAAAGCAAGCACATTTTTCTGACCTTGACGTCGAGCGCGGGCATCAAGCGCTAAGTATGGAAAGAGGAAGGGTTGTGTATATGAATAAGAAAGCCTGTTGGATTAAGAAAACAGTGGTGCACAAACTTAAAACGGAAATTAAATGTTATGTCGTTATTTTTATATGGCTTCTTTCTGTTTGATATTATCTATATTGTCTGTAAAACAAAACTACTAACACCAATTTCTTAATATTGCAGTTGTGTTTTAAATGTTAATAACATACTAAGAAGTTAAGAAGGAATATTCACATAAATTCCATAGTAGTACAACAATACTCTACTAAATGGATAAAACACATCATTCTTAAAGAAAGTGATATCCCCCCAAAAGAGAGAGAGAGAGAGAGAGAGAGAGAGAGAGAGAGAGATATTGAGTATCACATGATAAGTTGGAATTGATATTGATGGCAAATTTAGCCTTAAAAAAGTAATCAATAAACTAATCAAAACAATATTACAGTACAAAGCAAAGTTACCTAGGTGCTGTAGGCCTATATGTTTTAAGTGTAACTAATATTCCATAACAAAACTCTTATCGCATTATGCTTTTAATGTGATATTGGTGAGCAACTTTCTATAATCAGAATATTAAACTATTTTCTCGAAGTGTGCTGAAGCTATAGAGCTGACATTTTTACAACACATGGGCACGTATCTTCTGCTTATGATGTAATAGTAGTTGCTTTGTTAATTCATTTCCTTACAAACAATTTCCATGCGTATATTTTCAAAATTTTCAATACACTATCTTCAGTAATACGTATTTATGGTATATTAGATTTACGAAAACATTTCCACACCTGTGGAGTAACGGTCAGCGCGTCTGGCCGCGAAACCAGGTGGCCCGGGTTCGAATCCTGGTCGGGGCAAGTTACCTGGTTGAGGTTTTTTCCGGGGTTTTCTCTCAACCCAATACGAGCAAATGCTGGGTAACTTTCGGTGCTGGACCCCGGACTCATTTCACCGGCATTATCACCTTCATATCATTCAGACGCTAAATAACCTAGATGTTGATACATCGTCATAAAATTACCCAATAAAATAAAAAATAAATAAACGAAAACATTCTGTAAGGCTACGAAATAAATAGACCTATATCTGAAAATTTCATTTTTCTATAAAAAAAATTGAGAAAATATTTCTTTTGAATAAAAAAATCAAACTTGTGAAAAATGAGCATTAAATTAAAACTTACATTCTTATAATGCACTTATATTTCTCAGACAAATCTAAAAATTAACATGGATACAGTTTTAATAAGTTCTCTTCCCTTTACCTATTGAATCAGTGCTGGCCATCCCTGAATATAGCTCGACCAAGCGGCATATACCACCTCTTTCGTCTGTCTCTTTCCTTTCCTCTGTAAAGCTCTCAGGCTCTCCTGGGCTCTAAAGCGCGCGCTTGCTCCTATGGGCATCAATTGACATGACTGCTGTAGATCTATACTAGACTGTACTGAAACCACGATCGCGATTAGGTCGATAGTGACTGTAGTCTGTGACTAGTGTAATTTTCGGCGCTGGACCCTGGAATCATTTCGCTAGCATTAACAGTTTCATATCATTCAGACGCTAGATAATAAATTATACCGGGACATCATTTTATTTTTACTACCATTTTTAATATTAACCTGGCTATATCTCTGGATCAACGCCGTTTGCTACCAACTTCCACGACTGGAGTTCGATGATACTGGCGTAATATACAAACAAATCACTTTACTAGGTATAGGAGGGAAGAAAAGTAGTTCATCCATTTACGTAAACTTGGAAATATCGCTCTTTTGAGTTTGATCATTTTCATTAGGTTTTTGTTTAATCAAAATACAGTACAGTATTAACAATGACTGTTTTTACTCAGGAACTGAGCTGTCCATGCGGACATAGGCTATTCATTGTGCAGTGTATATTATACTGTCTTCAGCACATTAGCGTACAATATAGAGAATGGAGTGAAATTGAAAAATAATCATAATATGAATATTTAAACAAATTTTTGAAAATGGTGGCCGTTCATTTCGATACAGGCTTCAGTTCTAATGTGCGTATTATCGCATTATAGACTATTGTACCTAATCCTAATTACCAGTTTCGTCCTTCGTACTAGTAACTCATGTTGAAATAATTCTGTGCCTACTCTATAAAAGAGTACCTTACATACTGTAAATTCAATCTTCACATCTGCCCGTCCAAGTCCAAGTGGTTATGTCGTAGGGTCGTAGAAAGGGAGGAAATCACGTGACAGTTAATTACTTAACGAGGCCCTTTTACTTAAGTTATTTTAAACAGTCGTATAATATTACGTAGACGTCCAATTCCTAACAGAAATTAATGTTCTGAGAAAAGAGCTAAGACAGCCCAGCCACTAGCTGACGAATTAAAGCTGGTGGGGGAAACCGCGATACGACGTAGGCAAATGGACGACAGTACCTGTGCGAAAATGATTCAATGTTGAAAGCTCTTTCGTCACTGGAAAACGCGAACATGTTTTTGGAACGTACTGTTTACTATGACCGTAAGGCTACTATGAATGTATATGCGGTCTTGGTTGTGTGGAGGACGGTTGAACTTCATTAATGGAAAGGGTGGGAGTGAAGTACATTCAAAAACTCAGGTACAATAAAAATTGAAGTAAAAATAAAATGATGTCCCTGTAGATGTTGATAAAGCATCATAAAATGTACTACTGAACATGATTAGGGATGGATGGGTGAATAAGTGACTAGAGAGATGGTTGGATGAATTTTAATGGTTGAGATGATTAGAATTTTAGAATGACTGCCGGCACAGATTGGTAACAGACTAATGTTTGGTCCTACGGATAGGTCCTCTGTGAAGATGCACTCACTGTCATAAAGGAAGTATACACCATTCTCAGTAACATATATAGAGCATCGTTTGCTGTAACAAGAGGCACATTCTCGTTGTTTTTTGGTCTCGTTTTTAGTTCGCCGCGAGAGGTTGGCAATTAGCAATACACGTACGGAGTGCAGTGAAGTATAGACTTTTGTCTGATGGGGGTTGATTTTCAATGAATTTTTAAGCTCTTTGCCGTAAGGGTACATGCAGGGGTTGGGCTTGTACCGACGCGGGGAATGGCATACCAGGTGAATGAAAGAGGGGGGGAATTCGACAAACAGATGGACGTGTCCGATGCATTATTCCTTCCCGTGATTGACAGTTATATTAAGAACTGGTTCCAGTAGATGGTTGCCTGCTATTCGTCGTACCGTACCACAGCTAGTTTGGGGGGCGTTCGAAAAAAATATTAACGTACCACCTACTGTTTTTTATCAGTAGATTCAAATGTGCATTTCTGTTTGAGGCTGAAAATTGTTTTATTTTTTATTCATCATGCATTAAATTGGCTTGCTCGGTTTTGTGAAGTAGCTATTACTATTTTCTTCTCTAACAACTTTTTGTCAAAAAAAATATATTTAGACATTCTTGAATGTAGTGACACTATTGTAGAATATATTTAATTTTATGCTATGCCATTTGTTCATCATTGGAGTGTAAGAATCAATTCAGTTTCAATCTGTCTGTGTGGCAGTTATTTCTTCCCATTTAGATATTTTATAATGTCGTGCCAATACAGTATTAATAATTTTTCACCAATAAACAGAAGGATCGAATGTCTACTATACTAGACTAGACAGCATTTCGGAAGGCGGTCAGCTGCTATATGCGTCGTAGCATTTCTGATATGTGACGTCACAAGCTTGTATAGTAGAACCAATCAGAATCAGTCTGAAACAAGTACTTCCCGAGTTCGTTTGTTCAATACATTGAATAAGTAAAACTAATATTTACTGTGTGTAAGGTAAATAAATGGAAGAAGAGACTGTAAAAAGGCAAGTATTGCACAGGCAGAAGCGGAAAATAGTGTTTAAGGTGTATAATTATTTTAAAAACGTTGACGAACAGAATGTTGCCGGCCATCTTGTTGCTGGGTGCAATGTTGCCAACGCGCAATAAACGATTGCAGAAGCATGTGGAGTGGGATTGAGAACAGTGCAAAGAATGTATTGTTAATGAAGGAAAGAGGGTTTGTTTGGTGTCATGCTTACAGTAATCAACGGCTAAGGTCATTATTGACTTTTGATAATTTAAATTGTCTCCTGCAATATTTGTATTGCACGTGCGCGTGAAGTACGACGTGGCAATGTTGTACGCTGCCTTGCTCTCTCTATCTGTCTCTCTCGACGCAAAGACTAGCAGACTACCGCCTTCCGAATTGCCGTCGACTGTAGTACAGTGAAACCTCTCATTTACGGACATCGAAGGGACGTACCAATCTGTCCGCATCGGGAGGTGTCCTTTATTGTGAAGGAGGCTCCCCAATCTAACAGTAAACTTATAACATGCATTATGTATGCCTTCATGCTTTAAATGAAATGTATTACTGTAGTTTAATTTTAAATACAGTATACTACAGTAAATTCTTTGCAACTTTGAACTACAGTAGATAAGACCGAAAAAGGAAAATACAGTATTGTGCCATGCAATTTTATTCTACATCTACAGTTATGCGGTATTGTCGTTTACAGTTTTCAACTTAACCTTTACGTTCAGGTGCCATGTCTCTCGAAACAGAACAATTGATTGAAGTGAAGAGAATAATCCTACTAACCCTATCATGTGTCGAATACAATTTCACAATCGCGGAAGTCTTGGACCCATCAGACAAGCTAAATTGTATGACTTTGTTTTATCCACCCGCTTCCAGCTAACAAGGGGTAGCCGGTTGGGCTAGTGGTAGCCTACGAGACCCTTATTGTCTTCTTTCATGTTAAGGAATTTCTATACAGTTCTCAAAACTAAATTTTCCATTTTTGTAACACATTAGGTCTTGAAATCCAAGTTCTGTCCGCAGTCAGGAGCTAAAGCAAGCTTTAGGACTGTGAAACAGCTGTCCGTGTCCGTGTCTGAGTGTGTCCAAAACGACAAGAGTTAAATTTATCATTATTTCTATATTATTTCAGTTGGGACATAAAAATCTGTCCGTATATGAGGAGTGTCCTTATCTTGGGAGTGTCCGTAGGGAGAGGTTTCACTGTATATCTTTGTTTATCTATCAAAATATGATCTGCTTGGTTGTATGTCAATCCATTTGGAGAAATCCAAGTTGCATAACGCAGAACTGCACGCATTGTATGTATTCCTCTCTCAACATTATTGTATCATGAAAAGACTGGTGTTTATGTAGCTACTTATATAACTTCAAACGTTTAACATTAATTAAAAATGCCTTACAGTAGGATTTTTTTCTAGATTTTCTTTAATTTTACACAACTCTCTGGAAAAGTCAATTTTGCTGTCCGGTTTTGTTTGTGACGTGCAAGGTGTGTCTGCAGAATCCTTATTTTTCCTTAATGCAATATTTTTCTTATATACCTTAGTATTACAATGGGCCTATACATTTGCGTTTTAGTCCTCTTGTAACTGAACGATAAGCCTTGTACTGAGCTGTTCCTCTTATTTCAAGATAAAGCTGTTCCGCCTTCCTACAGATAACTCACTATTTTAGTAATAATCACGTTTGAGAGATGATTAAAAACATCATTTTTCTGTAAGCCTAATAAAAATACAAAGTAGCAATTTGTTGTTATCCTGTATTTTTAGTCTATCTCTGAGAGAAAATGTTCATAATTTTCTTATGACTATTACACTTTTACTACGTCACACTACTTTTGCCCAATAAAACGGTACGAAAGGACGTCTTTCAACCAATAATGGCTGCTTATCGCACAATTTTACCGCGTCTGTAGCATTTGTTTAATTTTATCGCGTCCCTAGAATTTGTTTATTTTTATCACTACCTTAGCATTTGTTTCTTTGTTTGCCAATATTTCAAACTGCACTGGTCTGGACGTCAAAAACAGAAAATTACAAGCCACTCCAGTCGATACACAGCACTTTCAAATATGACTCGCATTGGCATTCAAGAACAAGAATTAATAAAGATCACTGGTCATAGCTATGCATCTTCCCTGAAACCCTATTTACAAATAAATTAAGAGCACCATTCGGAAATCCTGAATATGTTGAGGGATACACCATGTAGCCTACATCAACGAGTTCACTTCTTTTACGCACACGTCCAATATAACATCAACTGAACCACCAACCACTAAAACATTCAAATTTGAAAATTGTACTTTCAATAATTGTTTCTTTTAAAATTATTCATGTTTATTTTTTATTTCATCATCGTTAATTAAAACGTTTCTTGTTTATTTCATCATCCCTAATTAAAACTTTTCTAACACTTGTTTATACACGTATTATTTAGGTTATGTTTGTTATAGCTTCTGCTATATGATATTATGGATAGTCACGTATCAGAGATTGTTTAACCCTTTCCAGCCCAAATTAAATTGAAAATTAAAAAAAAAAATATTTTGACATGAAGGAGAAACGCTGCCCGATAATGTTTTGTTTCGGGATTTCAGGGATGCCAGCTATCTTAAAAATAACTAAGAATATGGCATATGATAACATATGGAGTCATTTGGCATTTTACATGCATTCTCAGAGCAGGTAAAGTGTATGATGGCATATGGAATCATTGGGCTGGAAAGGGTTAATACTAAGATTTATTGAAAATCATCTGTCAAGTGACGTTGATTACTGGGATCCGGATGATTGAAGTGGAATGCAAACGTTTTAATAAAAATGAAACTGAATCAACAAAGCCTTCTTGACTGGTAACCGTCCACAGAGTTCAATGAAGATTCCATAGTTGGCACAACTGATAACAAGAAAACAGCTAATCCGTTGCCTTCGCTAATATACTATAGCTAGGCAATGGCTAATCATAGCACACTACTGTCATCTAGCGTAATGTTGAGATGGTACAATAATGCATTTGAAGACAGTAATTTGGTTGTATTTTCGTAAGTCAATATTTTATTGTATTGGAGTAGGCCTACTTTGTTACTTCTAATCTTTATATACTTTCTTCTAATCATGTAATAGTCAATTAAATCCCACTCGAGTTTTGATTTTCTCTAGATAAATCAAAACCTCTAGTGGGATTACTGTTGACTATTTCGTTTATATGACGTCATTCCACTTTCGGCCAATGAAGTGTAATGAAATTTTGAATTCCAACCAATCACAGTCAGACTTTGCGATAATTTCTGCAGCTAGATTTATCGCTATCAATTTATCGCGTGGTCGTTCTTTTGTTTAGTCGTTGTCGCCAACTGTTTCCCCGTAAATTGATGATCATGAATATATTAAGATGCAACTACACGGTTAAACTTTTCTTTCAACTTTAAAGCAATGAATGCAAGATTGATGTTTAATATTAATTAATATATTTACGCAGTGAAGACCATGTTCAAAACGGCGCACCATGTAGACACAAAATCTTTATGCATCTTAATTGAACGTACCTTTTAAACTTGATTCTTTCAATATTCTTCCCAGATTGCACGCATACGCGATTGGAATATTGAACTGTGTAGATGCAGCTTTAGTTCCGTTACACACTACAGCGAGAATGCGTTTGTCGAGCTATAAAAAATGCTTTCGTGTAGCTGCCTTTCGTATGGCGTAATAAAATTAGTGTTTTAATTAGGCCTATCTATAAAGAGATGGCTTCACTGTGTAGCAACATGTCTCGCTGTGAATACATAAGCATTGGTATATAGCTGTCCCCACTGTTACTGTTAAATTAAATTATGATCTCAGCAGATAATGAAAATGTATTTGTTATAATAATAAGAGAAAAGTGCAGTACATGTAATTAACATTGTTAAACCTGTATTTCGCTTTTCGCAATTGGCATTACTGAATAATAACATCGAATTCCTTTATTGCAATAATCGATATTCATCTACGAGTATTTCAACTTCACAATGTCTGAATAGGTTAAGTATTCGTTAATATACAATTACTAACATTTTGTGATGGAATGTTAGGGATATATTATTTAAATTTTTATTTTATTCACGAAATAGTCTAATAAATGTCACTCGAGGTCTGAGATTTCCCAGATAAATCCACTCGCTTCGCTCGTGGATTTATCGGCAGATCTCAGACCTCTCGTGACATTACTACAGATAATTTATTTACTTCGTAGTATGGTATACGGTATATAGGCCTACTGTTGATTTGAATTGTTTCACTTCGATCTTTCGAATTCGTCTTAATTAATTTTAATACTCATTTAATCTTCTTAATTGTGCCAATTTGGTTATTTATACTCCATTATAATATTTTCAGTTTATGCGATTTTATTTTGAAACGTCCTAATAATTGTACCACACCAAATACTTCAATATTATGGAACTCTCATAAAAATCACATGATACGAGTATGTTGTAGCGTAAGATGGCATTGTATGTTATTTGTTTAATGACATACCTGAATACCCATTTGTCGATGACAACTCCAAGAATGGCCGTAGATTGTTGCTCCATAGGATGTTCGCCATAGTGTTCCAATAGTTTGATCTCCTAGGAAAGATAACAATGCTGAGTTACAGTTTCCTACTCAATCGCTGATAAAGATAGTTATGTATTACGTAGAACTTATTGAAATTGTGATTAGAAAAACATTCTTGAATTTGTCTTTCCAACTTGGAGAGCTAACAATCTGGTCATTCGGATAACAGAAAAGGGGGTAAACTTCGTAATTGTTATTATAATAAAATTGGTGTTCCGTTTTTACTCCATGTATTGTGGGTCCCTATCACCAAGGCATGGCGCGTCCTCAGGTTGCGGATAGAGGAGACGGATTTGGTATTCCCAAGAAACTAGTTCGATTTATTAAAATGTGTCTCAGTGAAACATACAGCAGAGTCCGTATAGGTCAGTTTCTATCTGATGCTTTTCCAATTCACTGCGGGCTAAAGCAGGGAGATGCACTGTCACCTTTACTTTTTAACTTCGCTTTAGAATATGCCATTAGGAAAGTTCAGGATAACAGGCAGGGTTTGGAATTGAACGGGTTACATCAGCTTCTTGTCTATGCGGATGACGTGAATGTGTTAGGAGAAAATCCACAAACGATTAGGGAAAATACGGAAATTTTACTTGAAGCAAGTAGAGCGATCGGTTTGGAAGTAAACCCCGAAAAGACAAAGTATATGATTATGTCTCGTGACCAGAATATTATACGAAATGGAAATATAAAAATTGGGGATTTATCCTTCGAAGAGGTGGAAAAATTCAAATATCTTGGAGCAACAGTAACAAATATAAATGACACACGGGAGGAAATTAAACGCAGAATAAATATGGGAAATGCGTGTTATTATTCAGTTGAGAAGCTCTTACCTTCCAGTCTACTGTCAAAAAATCTGAAAGTTAGAATTTATAAAACAGTTATATTACCGGTTGTTCTGTATGGTTGTGAAACTTGGACTCTCACTCTGAGAGAGGAACATAGGTTAAGGGTGTTGGAGAATAAGGTGCTTAGGAAAATATTTGGGGCTAAGTGGGATGAAGTTACAGGAGAATGGAGAAAGTTACACTACGCAGAACTGCACGCATTGTATTCTTCACCTGACATAATTAGGAACATTCAATCCAGACCTTTGAGATGGACAGGGCATGTAGCACGTATGGGCGAATCCAGAAATGCATATAGGGGGTTAGTTGGGAGACCGGAGGGAAAAAGACCTTTAGGGAGGCCGAGACGTAGATGAGAGGATAATATTAAAATGGATTTGAGGGAGGTGGGATATGATGATAGAGACTGGATTAATCTTGCACAGGATAGGGACCGATGGCGGGCTTATGTGAGGGCGGCAATGAATCTTCGGGTTCCTTAAAAGCCATTTGTAAGTAGTCTAAGTAAGTAAGTTCCGTTTTTACTTTCAGTAAATTTGCGATCTGCTATATTCTTAAGTTTATTAACATTTTATTTTTATTGTTCTTAAATTTTCTTTCATTTAGTTTCTATTAATGTTGCCGCAATGATCTTTCCTGATCTAATTACTACATTCCTTCGCAGAATTCCATAATTTGTTATTCCGATGCCCATTTATTAAATCATTTCGTATTTCCGAAACTAACTGTCTTGACTAGAATATTCTAAATTTTGTTCTGTCCCATTCAGTCTTTCAGTTTCCTTGAACCACAGCTGAACCATTTCTCAATATATGGGCCAATAATTAAGCAGAAACGAATACACTGCTCCGAAGATATAATAGAAAGCCAATGTTTACTCACTTAAATATAACATACGGATCAAGTCCCCTGCAATTGGCAAGCATTATGTTTAGGTAGAGATTGAAAGTCAAGAAATTTATATTTAATAGCCCATTATGGACAGTAAAAACTCGATCATACAGGAATAGGTATTTAAGAGTTGTTAATTCATTAGAAAAAGTGAATCTGATACAACGTTAATACAAATTAATTTTATTTCCTAGACTGTATAATATAGGGACCGATGGCGGACTTATGTGAGGGCGGCAATGAACCTCTGAGTTCCTTAAAAGCCACTTGTAAGTACGTATATCTATAAAATACTTAAAGCTCCTACCAAAATTTTAAGGACATCCCTCCATAAGTGACGTTTCACTCCTGCCTTTATACTTATGTGAAAACCCCTGATGTTTATACAGAAACTAAATTTTAAGTTGCTGGGGAAACAGAAATTTTAAGTTGCTGTGGAAACAGAAATTTTAAGTTACCATGGAAACAGAAATTTTAAGTTACTGTGGAAACTGAAATGTTAAGTTGCCGGTACTGTGGAAATAGGAATTTTAAGTTACCGTGCAAACGGACATTTTAAGTTACTGTGGAAACTGAAATGTTAAGTTGCCGCTACTGTGGAAATATAAATTTTAAGTTACTGTGGAAATGGAAATTTTAAGTTACTGTGGAAACAGAAATGTTAAGTTACCGTGGAAACAGAAATGTTAAGTTACCGGTACTGTAGAAATATAAATTTTAAGCTACTGTGGAAACTGAAATGTTAAGTTACCGGTACTGTGGAAATATAAATTTTAAGTTACTGTGGAAACTGAAATGTTAAGTTACCGGTACTGTGGAAATATACATTTTAAGTTACCGTGGAAACAGAAATGTTAAGTTACCGGTACTGTAGAAATATAAATTTTAAGTTACAGTGGAAACTGAAATGTTAAGTTACCGGTACTGTGGAAATATACATTTTAAGTTACCGTGGAAACAGAAATTTTAAGTTACTGTGGAAACTGAAATATTAAGTTACCGGTACTGTGGAAATATAAATTTTAAGTTACTGTGGAAACAGAAATTTTAAGTTACTGTGGAAACTGAAATATTAAGTTACCAGTACTGTGTAAATATAAATTTTAAGTTACTGTGGAAACTGAAATGTTAAGTTACCGGTACTGTGGAAATATAAATTTTAAGTTACTGTGGAAACAGAAATTTTAACTTACTATGGAAACTGAAATGTTAAGTTACCGGTACTGTGGCAATATAAATTTTAAGTTACTGTGGAAACAGAAATTTTAAGTTACTGTGGAAACAGAAATTTTAAGTTACTGTGGAAACAGAAATTTTAAGTTAATGTGGAAACTGAAATGTTAAGTTACCGGTACTGTGGCAATATAAATTTTAAGTTACCGTGGAAACAGATATTTTAAGTTAATGTGGAAACTGAAATGTTAAGTTACCGGTACTGTGGAAATATAAATTTTAAGTTACCGTGGAAACAGAAATTTTAAGTTACTGTGGAAACTGAAATATTAAGTTACCGGTACTATGGAAATATAAATTTTAAGTTACTGTGGAAACGGAAATTTTGAGTTACTGTGGAAACTGAAATGTCAAGTCACTGTGAAAATAGAAAATTTTATTTACCGGTACTGTTGAAACGGAATGACATAGATGTCTGTGTTGTGTTGGCTAACTATTGGATGAGACAGAAGTACAGGGGACGAGTAAGATTGGCCGAAATGTCCATCTGGACGAGACAAGTTATGACATACATTGAAAGAGATGCGGATTGACAAGAAATCGAGGTTCGTGGGTTTTATATATGGCAACGTAGCTAAGAATCGATTTTTATTCCTGATAAACAGTCGATATTAGAAAGAAATTAACATCGGGGTTAATATTTTTATTGAATTATAGTAGGCTACATTATTTTGTCCTTAGCTAAGTTGTTATTATATTACTAATTTAAAGAATGTGCGATTAAAATACTGGCATTACTTAGTATTTAATATTTTTAGGTACCGGAATGAAAATAAAATAATATTGACCAAATAATTAACACATCGCGCGTTTGTTATAGTTTATCTTCTGTTCATTAGTACCAACATTAACTAGCTGAAAACCCAATTCTAAGAAATTAATAACTTAAATATTAACTGGATTAAAATGTCAATTGAAACTAAAATGAAGTATGGTTCTATTTTCACATATAATTCTACGTGGAAAGCCCCACTAGAATACAACCTAAAATAAGAAAACAAAATCACGTTTGCTTCATATTCTTGTAGCCCCACATCAATTTCGAGTATGAAATAAAATGTCGAAAACTACTGTAAAGACTAAGAATTAAGTTACATCGTCTGATAGTATGAAAGTATAATTAATATAAAATATTGTATCTTACTTCTCAAAGCAACAAGAAGGTACAATAAATTTGTCAACCCGCCGCCTCTTGCATTTCATTGCAGATTATTATTTAGCATTTTTACTAAATTTTGCGTTGATTCCTTCGAAAAACAAAATATTAGCTTGAAATTATCTTCGTTATAATATAGTTACAAAGGATTATTCCTGTCTCTCATCGCTCTAATCCAGGGATTTAATACTCGTAGACACAAATTTTCCTTTGATAATCATCCAGCTGATCTACTTCCTCCATCTTGTATACATGAAGCCAGGGTTTTAAACCTGCCCCAGCCGTGGTCTCTGCTTCAGACCATGGTTTCGAGCCATGGTTCAGAAAAATGAACAAGATCTCGTTTTATAAATCTAAACACGATTTAAAGCCATGGTCGTGGTCTAGACCTTGTTTTAGAAATTGACCCTTAGGGTCGATTCTAATAGGCCTACACAGACGAAGTCATGGTTCCAAACCTCGGGTTTTGAACCGCGATCTAGGTCTGAATCCTTATGCGATTTCTAAAACGAAGTCGAGACGCGGCTTGAGAAGAAATCGAGGTTCGTGGGTTTTCAGCTAAGAATATATTTTTATTCCTGTACACAGTCGATATTAGAAATAAATGAACATCAGGATTAATATTTTTATTGAATTGCAGTAAGTCACGTTCTTTTGTTCTCAGCTAAGGTATTTATGAGCCCACAGTTCCATTCTATTTGGAGAAACATCACCTCACCTCCATTGAAGTAGTTGGGCTTATGGTTGGCGCTAGGGGCACAATACCTCGTCTCTTTGCCAGTTTCTGCAAGAAGTTCCAGCTGAACAACGACTTCATTCGTGATGTTTCCCTTGCCGCTATCAGAGGATCACTTGCCATTTTAAAATACCATCTGTACTTTGTTTCCTAAAAAGGGATACTTTTCCTCGAATGTCTAATCTGTTTGTTTACTATGTTTAGGCCTGTTATATGCATACTATTATCTTTCCTGTACTTAATTTTCCCTTTTGTTCGTTCCCCTCATTTCTCTTTTGTGGTCTGTTTTTGTTTTCAATAATATGTTTATTATGCTTTGTCCAATGAGGCAGTCCCGTCCTTGGGAAAGCTGAAAGAGTGTCTTTCAATGTATAGGGAATATACGTGCGTTTAAGATACTAGCATTACTTAGTACTTAACAGGGAACGGATTTTTAGATGCAAGAATGATATTACACAAATAATTAGCACAAGTCGAGAGTTTATATTGCAGTTTATCGTTTGTTCATAACTACTACCAAAATTAACTAACTGAAAACACGGTTCTAAGAAATTAATAACCTAAATATTAACTGGATTAAAATTTCAATTGAAACAGTAGTACCGTTTTCACATATAATAGGCAACTAGGGCCTACTACGTGGAAAGCCCCAGTAGCATAAAACTTAAAATAAGAAGACAGAATCACTTCTGTTTCATATTCTTGTAGGCCCACAACATTTTTCGAGTATTAAATGAAATGTCCAAAACTGCTGTAAAGACTAAATTAAGATACATCGTCGTATCGACATAAAGGTATAATTAATATAAAATATTACATCTTATTTTCTTGAAAGCAACAGGAAGATGTAAAAAAATTGTCAACCTATTGTCTCTTGCATTTCGTTGCAGATTATTATTTAGCATTCTTTCTAAATTTTGCGTTGATTTCTTCGAAAATCGGAATATTCGCCTGAAATTATCGTCGTTATATAGTTACAAAGGATTATTCCTCTCCCTCATCACTCTAATCCGGGGTTTTAATACTCGTAGACACAAATTTTCCTTTGATAATCATCCAGCTGATCTACTATCTCCATCTTGTATACATGAAGCCGTTGTTTGAACCTACCCCAGCCGTAGTCTCTGCTTTAGACCATGGTTTCGAGCCATGGCTCAGAAAAATGAACAATATCTCGTTTTATAAATCTAGACACGATTTAAAACCATGACGGTGGTCTAGACCTTGTTTTAGATATCGACCCTTAGTGTCGATGAAGTTTATTAGCCTCTAGTGAAAAGGTATTTGGCGAGATTAGACCGAGAATGCATCATAGATTAACTGACATTCACCTTACGGTTGAGGAAAACCTCTGAAAAAATTCGACCCAGATAATCAGCCCAAGCTGGAAATGAACCCACACCTGAGTGGAGCTTCGGATCAGGAGGCAAACGCCTACGCCTGAGCTATGTCGTTGACTGTATTAAATATTACATTGTATTGTATTGGTAGGTCTAACTGTTTCTCTAGCACCGTTTTCAGTCATTCTTGTGGCCCAAAGTTATTGAAAAGAGTTAACCTCTTCAGAATTTTGCTGATTCAATAAATTGTATATTTTCGTAAGTTAAAAGAGATGTCCGCTAAGATTAGTCTACACTCACTAACATGCGTTGCTAAACAAATGGAAGATAATTATTACTGTTTTCTTTGCGTGTTGATGAAAGCCTGTTTGTTTTTCCTTTTTCCTTTTAGTTTCGTCGCAAACTCATAAATCTGATAGGCCTACAGTAATTTATGTCATGACATGACGATGTAGACGTAAACCTGTACAGTTCCTCACGCAGGTTCTGATGTCGGTCTACTGACCTTAAAAATTTTATCTGTAATTTGACGATTAAAATAAACGATAGTTACAAGCAATTCTTCTGCTTTTAACGTAAAATGCGTCTTTCCTCTCACCAAGTAGGTATGGACATTCGTTGCAGGATCAATGCTGAAAAAATACAGCCTGATCCTTTTCAGTATGGATAATATTAATTTATTATTATAAAGCTATTATGATAATAGGAAAAATTTCTTGCTGGTTATATTATAATTAAAAGATGGGAGTTTCCATATATGACAATCAACAATGGATAATCTGAAAGGACAAATGAATATCGTAGATGATTAAAATGGCTACTACAAATCAACAGCGAGCGCAATGTGTTCTTTGGTATGCTAAATTTGAGTATGTTAAAAGAGTTCAAAGGGAATTTCGACTTGAGTATGGTGTGCGTAATGTACTTAAATATGATTCCATAATGTTGTGGTGTCGAACATTTGTAGAAATAGGTTCTGTGTTAAATAAAAACATGCAGGAGGTCGCAGGCGAAACCCAGTACGAGAAGCAGTTATCTCTTGGCTTGGCCCGCAAACTCTCCAGATCTAAAGGCCCATTCACAATGAAAATTAAACATAACCGTAACATAAACATAGAAGTTTGCGGCCAGGTTATCAAATGAGATCATTCACAATGATTCACATAAACATTGGCATTAACATTGCCTTTAGACGTTAACACGAATGTTTACAAACTCCAAACTTTCATGCTTATGCTTACGTGATTTGCAAAGAGTACACAATCGTGGAGCGCATATGTACATACGAAAATATAAAATGGCATAACCAAGTAATGTTTATGTTCCCATCGTGAAACTTGATTTTAAAAGTTTCACAATGAAAATTAAACATAACCGTAACATAAACAGGTTTGCGCCCATCAAATGGGATTATTCACAATGATTCACATAAAACATTGTCATAAACATTACCGTAAGACGTTAACATGAAAGTTTGCAAACTCCAAACTTTTATGCTTATGCTTACGTGATTTGCAAACAGAACACAATCGTGGAGTGCTAAAGTATACGACAGAATATTAGGAAATGGCGTCGTTGTTATGTTTCCATGGTTACCAAGTATGTTTGCTGTTATGTTTATGTTCCCATCGTGAATGATCTTGATTTTACCGCAACGTTTATATTCTTAAGTTAACGCTTACGTTATGTTTAATTTTCATTGTGAATGAGCCTTAACCCCTCCTGACTTCTTCGTGTGGGGTTTTGTTAAAGAAATTGTCTATTCACAGAAACCCAGGAACATTGATGATCTGAGAGTAAAAATTACTCAAGATTTTTCAACAAATCACCCCTCTTATGTTACAACGGACATGTGCTGACATGTGCGCGCAATGTTGAGCTTTGAGGAATCTCCCATCTTTCACTGTTGTATACACAAAGTTTCAACAAATAAAGTTCAGTAGTAAATGTTTTACGGTGTTTTTATTTTAGCCATACACAAACGAATCACTCTGTATATGACAGAATTTGAAATGCTTATTGTAACAACACTATTAGCCACAGTCGAATGCTAATGTTATTAGTAATTAGGCAATGAATCAATGTAACTTGTGTGACCGCCGCCAATAGCGCCACTTTCTCTCGCTACGATTATGAGAGCGCAGAATTTGTGTAATATTATAAAATTAGCCATGACGCGCAACCTCTTAGTAATATCTCGGCATCGAGAATCGTTACAGATCTGTTTGAATACTAATGTAATGATAATAGACACGTACGATGCACGTAGTGAAAAATTTGTTGTGAGCTGGGACTAATTGCGGAATGTCGCAACTTATGAAGAAGAAAATAAGTTACATTGCATGACATTCATTAATCACTTCTCTTATCACAGACATTTACTTACTTACTTACTCATTCACTTACTTACTTGCTTACTTACTTATTGGCTTTTAAGGAACCCGGAGGTTCATTACCGCCCTCACATAAGCCCGCCATTGGTCCCTATCCTGAGCAAGATTAATCCAGTCTCTATCATCATATCCCACCTCCCTCAAATCCATTTTAATATTGTTCTCCCATCTACTTCTCGGCCTACCCAAAGGTCTTTTCCCTCCGGCCTCCCAACTAACACTCTATATGCATTTCTGGATTCGCTCATACGTGCTACATGCCCTGCCCATCTCAAACGTCTGGATTTAATCTTCCTAGTTATGTCAGGTGAAGAATACAATGCTTGCAGTTCTGTGTTGCGTAACTTTCTCATTCTCCTGTAACTTCATCCCTCTTAGCCCCAAATATTTTCCTAAGCACCTTATTCTCAAACACCCTTAACCTATGTTCCTCTCTCAAAGTGAGAGTCCAAGTTTCACAACCACAAAGAACAACCGGTGATGTAACTGTTTTATAAATTATAATTTTCAGATTTTTTGACAGCAGACTGGATGATAAAAGTTTCTCAACCGAATAATAACAGGCATGTTCTATATTTACTCTGTGTTTAATTTCCTCCCGAGTATCATTTATATTTGTTACTGTTGCTCCCAGGTATTTGGATTTTTCCACCTCTTTAAAAGATAAATTTCCAATTTTTATATTTCTATTTCGTACAACATTCTCGTCACGAGACATAATCATATACTTTGTCTTTTCGGGATTTACTTCCAAGCCTATCGCTTTACTTGCTGCAAGTAGAATTTCCGTGTTTTCCCTAATCGTTTGTGGATTTTCTCCTAAAATATTCACGTCATCCGCATAGACAAGCAGCTGATGTAACCCGTTCAATTCATAGACATTATCACGTTCATTATCATAGACACACACTCTCAATTTGTAAACCGAAATAAAAATGGAACATTCGAACAAACACAACTGTAGTTTCATTCTCGAAACTGGGTGATGTAAAATTATTTGAGCATTTTAAGGTCTTGATTCCACAGTTGACAGTTTTGGAAGATGTGGAAAAGCATTTCAAGAGTGTGATCAAGTAACAAAAAGTAGTAACTCTGTTAATAGAATGCTCTTGAGTAGGCTACAGATGTATATAAAAATGAAAAAGAAATAATATTCTACAAACAATAGCAGAAAATGTTCTTAAATATGGCGTAGAAACTTGGACATTACAGGAAGCGGAAAAGCAATGTAAAAGATTGAGTAGTCGAAATGAAAGTTCTTCGAAGAAGCATGAGGATATTAATATGTATTCTATTGTTTATTTTTTTCTTTTTGTTTAACTGCATCTTTTAATTTCATTGTGCAAATCGTATCCGTCTAATTTAAGACTAATATGTAATTAATTAAATCGAATACAGTTGCATGTTCAACTAGGTTATGTGAGCAAGTTATACTCACAGTTGAGTGTAAGAGAAGGCCTTACGGCCTTAACTGTGCCAAGTTAAATAAAACCGATATTATTATTATTATTATTATTATTATTATTATTATTATTATTATTATTATTATTATTATTATTATTATTATTATTATCTCAGTAGCGTGCAAATTAATCCGAACACAACATATTTTTACATTTTCTGTCATTGTTGGCCTCACAGCTGCTTTACCTCTTTAATTGACATCTGTAGTACAATGTTTCCATTGTTGAAGGTCTGTCATTATTTTTTTTTATAATATGTGACATTTTGCCTGTCGTTTTGTACTTATAAGATTTCAGTTGTGTTGAAGACTTAATACTGCAATTTTACATTCTGTTGTCTTCACAAATGGATAAACTCCACGAAAACGATCTAAAATTATAACATTAAGCATTCTTCTATGACACAGAGGTTTGAATGTCACATCGGTTTGGCTACTGATAATTCGATCATAAAACGATACAGGTAGACTGGATCCATCACACCCTAGAAAAAGGAAACTTTAAAAGGAAGACTTCACCTGCAGATGATCGTTTAATTGTCAGGAAAATTAAATTAAATGCTAGACTAACTGCTGTCGACTTAACCCGCGAGTTAATGGCTACCACTGGGGCGAATATTCACGTCAAACAGTGCGGCGTAGGCTTTGGAAGCTGGACGAAGGGCTCGTAAGCCTATTAAGAAGCAACTGCTAACCATTGTTATACGCTTAATGTAAAAATTACATCACCACTGACAGTGAATGACTAGAAGAATGTACTTTTTCCGATGAGTCTCATTTCGAAATCCACGGCCACCGTGTTTCTTACGTACGGAAAGGATCCGAAAAAGTAACAGCAGCTCATCTCAACAAGCACCCAAATCCCCCTAAAGTAATGTTTTTGGGTTGTTTTATCCTGGAGCATTAATACCTATCAAGGGAATGATGAATTCTGACAAATATATTCACTTATTGGAAACCAGAATCGTCCCCAGCTGCAAAATCATTTCCTGGATGGCAGAGGTGTGTTCCAACAAGACCTGACACCATGCCATACGTCTCGAAAAACTACAGAATTCTTCAACAAGAAGAATATTCAGGTACTCCCTGGCCAGGCAACTCACCCGACATCAACCCCATTGAGAACTTGTGGTCAGAAAAGAAGAATGCAAAAATGGATTGTTCTACAAAGGAAAGATGATTTCTTCCTCATTGGTGTTTTATTCGAAGAATATTTGTGGGAAATTAGTGCAATCATCTTGTCTCTGCTATCAGGAAAAAAGGCCACATAGATTACCGAATGTCTTAATCCTTTCTTTATCCGTTTGTGTTTTTGCTTTAATTACGTTGTTCGGATTAATTGGCACGCTATTAAATTATTATTATTATTATTATTATTATTATTATTATTATTATTATTATTTGCACTATCATCTTTACTTTTAACTTTACTCTACAATGTTTCAATGTATATTTCACTTCTGGTACGTGGAAGAGAAGGTTTCATGGTTTTAACTCTACCAGAATAAATAAATAAAGTCTAAGAAAACAGACAGGGTTTGGAATTGAACGGATTACATCAGCTGCTTGTTTATGCTGCTTACGTGAATATGTTAGGAGAAAATCCACAAACAATTAGAGAAAACACGGTAATTTTACTTAAAGCAAGTAATGAGATAGATTTGGAAATAAATCCCGAAAAAACACAGTATATGATCATGTCTCGTGATCAGATATGAAATGTAATTATAAAAATTGGAAATGTATCCTTTGAAGTGGTGGAAAAATTAAAATACATTGGAGCAACAGTAACAAATATACTCGACAGAAAATTAAACGCAGAATAAAAATGGGAAATTCGTGTTATTATTCGGTTGAGAAGCTTTGTCATCTTGTCTGCTGTCAAAAAAAAAACTGAAAGTTAGAATAATATTACCGGGTGTTCTTTATGGTTGTGAAACTTCGATTCTCATTTTGAGAGAGGGACAGAGGTTAAGAGTGTTCGAGAATAAGGTGCTTAGGAAAATATTTGGGGCTAGGAGGGATGAAGGTGCAGGAGAATGGAGAACTGCACGCATTATTCTTAACCTTACATAATTAGGAACATTAAATCCAGACGTTTGAGATGGGCAGAGCATATAGCACGTAAGAATGAATTCAGAAATGCATATAGAGTGTTAGTTGGAAGATCAGAGGGGAAAAAAGACCTTTGGGGAGGCCGAGACGTAAATGGGAGGATAACATTAAAATGGATTTGATTATTGATTGGATTAATTTGCTTAGGGACCGATGGCGGGCTTATGTATTGAACTTATTCTCTAAAAGTCTTTTGTATTATTATTATTAGACTATTAAAATTGCAGCATATTGCAAATAAGCAGGTCAGGGACGGGAATGGACTCTAGGTCGGATGGAAAAGATAACTCTGTAATAGTACGGACAAGTAGGCCTGCAAGCAATGGTAGATGCAAGATTACCAGCGCAAAATATTGACCACTAGTCGACAAGGAAAAAGAAGACGAATTCAGATATCATGGAGTGGATGTGTTGCTAAAACCACGGAAAGGTAGACAATTACAGGAAACAGGAATAAAAGGTAACCACTAAAACGCTTGTAAAGTATTTCTCCCATCACATTTTATGTAAAGAGCAGACCTCAAGTCGGTCCCGTATGTTCGTAAACACAAAATGGCGATGTTGTAGAACCTGTTCATGATAGGATCAACTGTCCAACAAAGGCTGACATATTTCCAGAAGGGCGTGCATAATTTACACTTCTTTCGTAATTTTTTAAGGTGTAGCAGCTAGGCAACGCACGGTAGCGTCACCGCTAAAGCATTGAAAGTCGCGAGTTTGACTCCCGATGGGGTAATGGATCGAGTTCTTCTGACCGTATTATGGCCTTGGAATTAGCGCAAGAGGGACTTGAACCTACCAAAATACCGCAGTCTCGGAGAATCGATTCCCGCTTGCTACCCCTTGTCTACAACACTGTCTTACCGGATTTGACGCCGTTGAGTTTCTGGTTATGAAAGTACAAGAAGATAGTTATTTATGGTAGGGGAGACTGTTGTACCTTTAAACACTTTTCATATTTTATTTTTTTTTTATTTTGAGAAATGAAATTTTTAAAATGAAAAAATGCTTGAAATAATTATTGAAGATTCCTTTACAACTTCCTGTATGTATTTTCCTGTTTTACAGATCTATTAAGGATGGAAAAAATAAAATGAAGGGATATATAATGTGTTCA
Source organism: Periplaneta americana (assembly GCA_025594305.2). Taxonomy (NCBI): domain Eukaryota; kingdom Metazoa; phylum Arthropoda; class Insecta; order Blattodea; family Blattidae; genus Periplaneta; species Periplaneta americana. The sequence goes on from JAJSOF020000011.1 coordinate 27,584,154, forward strand.
AAGGTACAACAGGATCATGTACCTTGGAACATACACTCTTGTAAGTTGGAACACATGGAATATAGGAGGGAATATAGCTGTCAAAACTGACAATCATATTTAAAATGTATTTGCAATCATAAACCAGAGCAGGCTTCTCTGATTAGATTTTATTTCCTGGAGAAGCAATAACTGCTTCAACAGCTTTCTTCAAGACATCCGAATCAATTGGGGACCTCTTTAATTCCAGACTCACTTCGTGACATGACCTTAAAATAAAAGAAAAACAAAAACCGATAGTATCGTGTAATTTGGAACATGTTCCATGGTACAAGATGTTTTGTGTTCAAAGGTACAAGAGGGTGCACGTTTAAACAAATATGGCTCCGAAAACTAGAGAGTCAAATAAATCATGGAAATTAAAATATGTTGGCATCAACACCTTTGATTTGATTACCCCCTTTGATTTGATTACCTGGTTGGGTTTTTCCGAGGTTTCCCCCACCGAAAAGGCAAATGCCGGGTAATATTTTGGCGAATCCTCGGACCTCATTTCATCTCACTACATCTCGCCAAAATGTAAAAAAATTGTACAACATTGTAAAAATTGTAGAAAATTACTAAATTGTAAAACTATAAAAATTTGTAAAAATTGTAATTGTAATATTGTAAAATGTTGACATGTTCCACATCTTAAAGCTTCATTGCTTATGTAAGATCTATGGAATAAAATAAATGAATGAATGAATGAACTCACCAGATGATAGGGAACACACCGTACTTGAAAGATATTAACAAATGCAATCTGGTTTTGTGTTAGAAAACATACTTCAATGAACGAAATGTTTACTTTTGGTACTAAAAAAACTTCTTTTGTCTACGGAACTCACACTTTGCAATAAATCAAACTGAAACTACGACCAGAGCTACTTAGCGGCTTTCTCTACAATCTACTTCATTTTGAGTCCTCTAGGTAGCCGAAAAATTAAAAACAAAAAATGTTCAAAGGTACCTACTATGCTAAAGGTACAACAGTCTCCCCTACTTGTGAGGTAAGTGTATCTTTATTACACGAGCGCAATGAAGGTCACGTTCACAAGTACCATAAGTAATTTATCCATGACCATAATAAAAAATTTTGTTTTGTAAAAGAAAACATGTTGAAAATAAGTCCTCATATAATCAGATATCATGGCATGGATTTTAGAATCGATACGCATACTAGGTAGGTCATGATGTAGGAGGTCATGAATAGTGAAGAATGGTATCTAAGGCGTTGGATAAATAACATATTATAATTATACAATTTTAATATATTTTTTTTTCGTTTTAAACGTGTATTTTCATCTTTTTGAAGTTTCATGCATTATTTAGAAGCGTTCACGGGACTAATGTAATTAAAATAATTCCACATTTTACTTCTGTAAACTTAAGAGGAATATTAAAACGTAATTTAATCATCGTGTCTGTTAACTCAGTTGACTAACGTGTGTTAAGGCGTGTTGTTATTAAATCCTATAAACGCAACTTCGCAGGTTCAAGTCTCCTCGCATTCCAAAAGGTAAATTATTACAAAATTAAAAAAAATACATATTAGATATGGATGCAATGCACAAATTACGACGTAGTAGTAGTGGTAGATAGAGAAAGGAGAAGGAGATTGAGTGTATGGAGATTTAAGAAATGGTATTTTATTTGTTTATCTAAACGATAACAGCTCCCTGTATTAACAGGCTGCCACAGAGACAGAGCACATTGAGCAATAGGCAGTTGGAAGTATAAATAATATACATATGTTTAAATTGAAGGGAGTCTTACAACAATGCTAAGAAATGACTGAATAAATAAGTAGCTACTAATTAATTAGTTGAAGATCATTGTTGACCGTAGAGATGGTTGCGGAGTATAAATATTGATCCTCTCAGAGCTGCAAGAACGATGTCATCAATTGCCTTCCTCTGTAGGCCGAAACGTTGCCAGGTTTGGAAGAAGAAACCGGGAATAGTTCCGCGCGCTCCAACCATAAGGCCTATTACTTCAATTTGTTGTAGGCCGTATTTGTCCATGAAATATGGAACGGTACGTACATACTGTAAATGTCGTTTTTTTCCCTATTTAAATCTTCAGATTGGCTCTTTTGTTTTTCAAATCTAACGGTGGGATCGATGATGTAGCCATTGTTGTTATTTGGCGGGATGGCAATCATGTCTATTCTTCTTGTACTGCCATTGTCTGCCAGTCCGTGAACTTCTTCGAACACTTGAAAATTTATTGATCTAAACTGTTCGGCGATCATCGAACGAATTTTATGGTGTCGTGAGTTACGGAGTACTTCACCGTGCGGACAAGAGCCCAGGACATGTGCAAGTGTTTCTGGCTCTCTGTGGCATCGCCGACAGAGGATGTTGTCCCGAGTCCTCCCCGGAAGGGAACGCACGGAAGACACGTGTGCAGTCATTTTAATAGCTTCGCGCCACTCGCTAGAGGTTAGGCCTTCACGATGTCGTATCCAGGAACTCCAGGTAGTGCCATCTAGCAACTAATATATTAACTTCTTGAGTAAAAGTTGAATGGAAAAATATACGTGTGTGCCCGGGTACTAGGAAAATACTAATGAACTGTGAGGTAAAGTTCAAACTATGAGGTAAAGTCTTTATCTCACTAGTGGAATAAAGTAATGTTGAATAAAAGCCTACTTTACAAATGCAAAAGTATTTAGTAAAGGCATGTTTTTTTGTTATGGTCATGGATAAATATAATTTACTACACACTAGTAAAGAACGGAAGTGATTTTGTAGCTAATAATGTAGATAGTGGCGGCGATATTGGTAGTAGTCGACGGGTCTAGGGCATTTCGTAACGAAAATTCGTCACCGTTATATTTTGTCACCTATTTTCCATTAGTTTTTGGTCATCAAATATATTTTGTCATCATGTTTTTTGTTACTGACGAGAGTTTGTCACCGAAGATATGTCGTCATCATATACATTTTGTCACCATTTTTTTACTGGGGAAATTTCGTCCCCAAAATAATAATTGTTTGTCGTTGTAAAGTAGATGACGTACCTGTAGCTTCCGCTGAAGTTACAGCTTCAGCTTTCATTGCTTCTACACATTCCGTAGCTCCAATTCTACCCCAATTTGCTGAGTAGTTCGAGTGCTCTGTAGGTTCTTTTATAATGGTTTTCTTATCTGAGGAAGTAGTCATCAGTGAATTACAAATGTCGCGCTGATCACACCTCCATACAATCCCGGTCTCAGTAACTTTGTACGTTGTATACATATGTCCATTGTAGATTAATTCTGTCGTCGATTTGCAAAAGAGGACATGTCCAAAATAACAGAGTCGGAAAATCGCAAAAACTATAACTAAGTTAACAAATTAAAATGTTCGTACAATTTTTTTCTAATTAAATCACTATGGGTACATACATTCAGGATCAGTGAACATTTTAATTTTTTTTAGTCTTTTGGTTTTTTTGCGATTTCCCAACACTTTGTCATTTTGGACGTGTCCCCTTTTGCAAATCGACAACAGAATTTATCTCTTGCTCTATTACTTTTTAAGAATCGAAATAATTCCGCCATACTTTAAATTGACGATTTTGAAACCAATGAATCCTGTAACTTGAAGATTTCGAAACCAAAAAATGAGTGTATCCTTGGAAACGAAATGAACAATATGAACACAATGAATTTTATAACTTGAAGATTTCGAAACCAAAAAATGAATGTATCCTTGGAAATGAAATGAACAATATGAACACAATGAATCCTGTAACTTGAAGATTTCGAAACCAAAAAATGAATGTATCCTTGGAAACGAAATGAACAATATGAACACAATGAATCCTGTAAATTGAAGATTTCGAAACCAAAAAATCAGTGTATCCTTGGAAACGAAATGAACAATATGAACACAATGAATTCTGTAACTTGAAGATTTCGAAACCAAAAAATGAATGTATCCTTGGAAACGAAATGAACAATATGAACACAATGAATCCTGTAACTTGAAGATTTCAAACCAAAAAATGAATGTATCCTTGGAAACGAAATGAACAATATGAACACAATGAATCCTGTAACTTGAAGATTTCGAAACCAAAAAATGAATGTATCCTTGGAAATGAAATTAACAATATGAACACAATGAATCCTGTAACTTTAAGATTTCGAAACCAAAAAAAATGAATGTATCCTTGGAAATGAAATGAACAATATGAACACAATGAATCCTGTAACTAGAAGGTTTCGAAACCAAAAAATGAATGTATCCTTGGAAATGAAATGAACAATATGAACACAATGAATCCTGTAACTAGAAGGTTTCGAAACCAAAAAATGAATGTATCCTTGGAAATGAAATGAACAATATGAACACAATGAATCCTGTAACTTTAAGATTTCGAAATCAAAAAATCAATGTATCCTTGGGGACGAAATGAACAATATGAACACAATGAAGTAGGAGGTTTGATATTAGACTACGTATCATTTTATATACTTAGGTAGAATATTATTAAACAAATTTTATTCTAATATAATTTTAACCACAAATCGTGTCCAAATTAATAAAAAATAAATAAAAAAAATCGTATTGGATTTATAGTTTGGTTTTAAACATATTAAACTCTTTTTAATCTGTATTCACTCTCAATTTTAATTTTATTTTTTGTCTGTATTGAAATCCTCTCCTGAGCACGAATCTTATTCATTCAGGAGTGGGCTAGTTTATTTCACATTGTATTAACTTGTATTCATTTCAGACTTAGTAGCAATAAAATAAATAAATCATCAAAGGAAGCGACACGATGGAGGCAAAAATTGTGGTGGCGAATAGTGATGAGGAAATTAAATTGGTGACAAAATATGGTGGTGACAAAAGTGATTTGGTGACAAAATATGATGGTGACAAAAGTGAATCAGTGACAAAATGTTGCAGTGGAAAAATGTAATATGTTTCAGCAAATAAGCAAATAAATAAGTAAATAAATAAATCTTCAAGGGAAGCGACACGAAGGAGTGAAAAATTGTGGTTGCGAATATTGATGAGGAAATTAAATTGGAGGCAAAATATTATGGTAATGACAAAAGTGATTTGGTGACAAAATATGGTGGTGACAAAAGTGAATCTGTAACAAAATATTGCAGTGGCAATATGTAATATGTGACGAAATCACCGAGTGACGAAAATTCCGGATGCCGGTGTCGTCGTGTGTTTTGTGGTAACTCAGCCTGCCATTTAGTCAGAGACTCGCGACTTCAAATCCGTCCGAAATAGATTGACATTTAAAAGCGACGAAAATCCTTAGCGTGGCATTCTTTAAAAGGAAAATATAGCTGGCCGTCCCTATTGTAGATCCTGTCTATGAAGTAAAGTTTTGCAGCTATTTCTCGCCCATGTGCGGTGACCCCAAACGCAAATTCAGCGGGACAAAAGTTATTTTGGTCACTCTATAAAAAATAAGTGAAAATTGGCAGGTACATTGTAAAAATACTGTCCTATCATGATTTAACGTATAAAAAATAATAATATAAAAAACAACTGCTCAGCAGGGCCTGAAATTTTGAATGTTGAGATCGCTTATTTGCATCTTGCAGTCAGACTGTTCATGTTGTTTATGTAGCTAGTTATGCTTCTAGCTGTTAATTTTGTTTTCAGCTGGTTCAACATTTAATTCTGCTAAAATGTCTTCATTACATTTCAAGTCATATAACAGTATGCCTATAGCTATACTGCCGGTCTTCTGAGAAATTTCATTTCAAAGGCATTCAATACTTTCTGATCCCATTTTTATTGAATCCAAATTTCACTTCCATATAAAAATGTAGGAAAAGCTTCGGCATTATATATTTTGATTTTGGAGGATTTTTATACTGAAACAGGTTTTAGATTGTTATTTACTGTTCCTAAAATTTTATGTGAACTTTGCGATATTATTACATACAGCTTCCTTTAATTTATTTTCATAATATATGATATATCGCACCCGAGGTTTTCAAAATGTTTTACTTGCTCTAAATCTTTGTTAATAGTCCCTAGTTATGATTTTGCTTCTTATTGGGTCTTTATTAAAATTCCATACATTTTTCCATAGACATTTCCATTACCTACGCCTAAAATACAGGAAAATATTACGAACACTATGTAAACTGTGTATACTGAAGTTGTGTATTATGCATACTATAGTTCTTTTTATGTATGTTGGTTTGGATAGTTTGTTTCCGTGTTTAGTTGATACAATTTATGTATTTAGTTGGTGTAATTTATGTGTTTAATTTTATAGTTTTTGTGTGTTTAGTTTAGGTAGTTTGTGTGTTTAGTTGGTATAGCTTATTTGTGTGTTTAGTTTGATTAGTTTGTTTGCGTGTTTAGACTGTATAATTTATGTGTTCAATTTCTATAGTTTTTTGTGAGTTTAGTTTTGATAGTTTGCGTGTTAAGACTATAATTTATGTGTTCAGTTTTTATAATTTTTGTGTGTTTAGTTTGAATAGTTTCTGTGTGAGTTTAGACTGTATAATTTGTGTGTTCATTTTTATAATTTTTTGTGTGTTTAGTTTGAATAGTTTGTGTCTGTTTAGACTGTATAATTTGTGTGTTCAGTTTTTATAACTTTTGTGTGTTTAGTTTGAATAGTTTCTATTTGTGTTTAGACTGTATAATTTGTGTGTTCAGTTTTTATAATTTTTTGTCTGTTTAGTTTGGATAGTTCCTATGTGTGTTTAGACTGTATAATTTGTGTGTTCAGTTTTTATAATTTTTTGTCTGTTTAGTTTGGATAGTTCCTATGTGTGTTTAGACTGTATAATTTGTGTGTTCACTTTATATAATTTTTGTATGTTTAGTTTGGATAGTTTCCTTTTGTGTTTAGACTGTATAATTTGTGTGTTCAGTTTTTATGATTGTTTTTGTGTTTAGTTTAGATAGTTTGTGTGTGTTTAGACTGTATAATTTGTGTGTTCATTTTTATAATTTTTGTGTGTTTAGTTTGAATAGTTTGTGTGTGTTTAGACTGTATAATTTGTGTGTTCATTTTTATAATTTTTGTGTGTTTAGTTTGAATAGTTTCTGTGTGAGTTTAGACTGTATAATTTGTGTGTTCATTTTTATAATTTTTTGTGTGTTTAGTTTGGATAGTTTCTGTGTATGTTTAGACTGTATAATATATGTGTTCAGTTTTTAATTTTTGTGTGTTTAGTTTGGATAGTTTCCTTTTGTGTTTAGACTGTATAATTTGTGTGTTCAGTTTTTATAATTTTTGTCTGTTTAGTTTGGATAGTTTCTGTGTATGTTTAGACTGTATAATATATGTGTTCAGTTTTTAATTTTTGTGTGTTTAGTTTGGATAGTTTCCTTTTGTGTTTAGACTGTATAATTTGTGTGTTCAGTTTTTATGATTGTTTTTGTGTTTAGTTTAGATAGTTTGTGTGTGTTTAGACTGTATAATTTGTGTGTTCATTTTTATAATTTTTGTGTGTTTAGTTTGAATAGTTTGTGTGTGTTTAGACTGTATAATTTGTGTGTTCATTTTTATAATTTTTGTGTGTTTAGTTTGAATAGTTTGTGTGTGTTTAGACTGTATAATTTGTGTGTTCAGTTTTTATAATTTTTTGTCTGTTTAGTTTGGATAGTTTCTGTGTATGTTTAGACTGTATAATATATGTGTTCAGTTTTTAATTTTTGTGTGTTTAGTTTGGATAGTTTCCTTTTGTGTTTAGACTGTATAATTTGTGTGTTCAGTTTTTATAATTTTTTGTCTGTTTAGTTTGGATAGTTTCTGTGTATGTTTAGACTGTATAATATATGTGTTCAGTTTTTAATTTTTGTGTGTTTAGTTTGGATAGTTTCCTATTGTGTTTAGACTGTATAATTTGTGTGTTCAGTTTTTATGATTGTTTTTGTGTTTAGTTTAGATAGTTTGTGTGTGTTTAGACTGTATAATTTGTGTGTTCATTTTTATAATTTTTGTGTGTTTAGTTTGAATAGTTTGTGTGTGTTTAGACTGTATAATTTGTGTGTTCATTTTTATAATTTTTGTGTGTTTAGTTTGAATAGTTTGTGTGTGTTTAGACTGTATAATTTGTGTGTTCAGTTTTTATAATTTTTTGTCTGTTTAGTTTGGATAGTTTCTGTGTATGTTTAGACTGTATAATATATGTGTTCAGTTTTTAATTTTTGTGTGTTTAGTTTGGATAGTTTCCTTTTGTGTTTAGACTGTATAACTTATATGTTCAATTTTTATAATTTTTGTATGTTTAGTTTGGATAGTTTCTCTGTGAGTTTAGACTGTATAATATATGTGTTCAGTTTTTATAATTCTTGTGTGTTTAGTTTGGATAGTTTCCTTTTGTGTTTAGACTGTATAATTTGTGTGTTCAGTTTTTATGATTGTTTTTGTGTTTAGTTTAGATAGTTTGTGTGCGTTTAGACTGTATAATTTGTGTGTTCAGTTTTTATAATTTTTTTATGTTTAGTTTGGATAGTTTGTGTGTGTGTGTGTGTGTGTGTGTTTAGACTGTATAATTTATGTGTTCAGTTTGTATATTTTCTTGTGGGTGTTTAGTTTGTATAATTTATGTGTTTAGTCTGTATAGTTTGTTTGTGTGTTTAGTTTGTAAGTGTATAGTGTAAGCTCTCTTGGACTGGCTCCCGAAGTGTAGTAGACCTTCAGTTCACCCTACACTACTGTAGGAGGCCGTTACCCTTATGGGATTCAGGTTTTTCATATTTCTTATCTTTTTATAGATTATATATTGCAAATTTGTATCTTTGTAAATTATTCTCAGTCTTAGCAATAATCAAAATTGAATGTCTGCAAAATATAGGGTATTTGAGCCTGTAAAATTTAATAAATGGTTAACTGCTAGGATGAAATTTCAAATGGCTGCACATAATCTTGAAAACGTGGGAAAATAATATAATTTGAGAATGTCGGATATAAATACTAAAGCAGTGGCTCTCTGGGGTAAAAACCACATAAGATGTAAACTGTTAATAAATAATAAACCTGTTGTACGAGTTTAAAATTTCAACTACTTAGAAAATGGCGTATCATATTACCAAAAAGAAGACGTCAGTATTAAACTGAACATATTCCGAAGAATCTGTAGCATTATTGGGAGAGCTATGAAAAATAAAACAATGCAGAGTAAAATTTTAAAGTTGTGTAAAGTAATACAAGTACCTACTATTAGATATCGAGGGCATTATTCCAGAAGGGCGTATCCACAAATTTTGCGTTATTGAAATATATTAATAGAACCCATTTAGGCCTATGTTTGAAAACAATCGTTTGAGAGTTGCAGTGGACGTGAGAAAGAATCAAAGAAAGTACCTTGTTGCGTAGAAAAGGATAGGAAAAATCATAAAATATTTATATGGTTCTAATATAAACTTGCAATTTTGTTGAAACGCCCTTCAGATATGATGCCCTCGATATGGTTGTGGGATTTCGGCAAAAAAATAGATCAGATAGAAAAAAAATAGAAACCGCTGGAATGAAATTCTTGAAGTCTTAGCATGGGCAAAGAAAGAAATTAAATACAAATATTAGATAAAAATTAAATGCATTTTCACGAGAAAAAACTGATAACTATAAAACAAACTGATACGAACACAAACTAAGAATTCCAGAATAATAAATTTCTAAATTTTGAATACAATAAACATGTACATAATGTGATGTGATACATTAAAGAAAAAAGAAAGTTAATTGTTGAAGGCAAATATAAGTTGATTAATTGAAATAGAGATGATGATGTAATATTTGAAGAGAATCCTTGATAATATTTATAAGAATAGACATTACATAATCAAAAGGAATGTGAAGTTCCTTAAGATAATTCCACGTGAATTTTGTGATTGAACCTCTACTGCCAAACAGCAAACCAATGACGGACCATTGTTTAAGAGGGACGTTGTACTTTTGAGAAAGATAAGGCAGACAAGGTTCATATATGGACTTCTTCTCAATATCAACTTCGGTGGCCTGATTTAGGTTTCTTTCGAAACGGATAGTAGGGTCAAGATCAAGAGCCCGTTTTAAGCGTCCGTTTATAGCAATAATGTCTGCCCGTCTAAAAGAACCATCTGATGATACACAATGTACTTCCTCATGAATCTCCCAATTTAAAGTTTTTAACGATATCGCCAAAGCATGTCGTACACGATGATGTCTAGCATTGATCAGCAGCTCGTCTTTGGGGCATCGTCCAAGTGATTCAAGCTCGCTACAGTCTGGATGACGGCAGCGGGTTGTGCTTAGAGTTCTGCCCGGTATTGCTCCTAAATTACAAACTAATAGAAACTAGATTGTTTACAAGACCTGTTACAATTATATGATTGGAAGATGAATTTAACTGTGCAGATTCGAACAGATTAGCCTATATTGGCATAAATCTTGAGGTAAAGATAAGAACAACAACAACAATAATTAGTATAATAATTTGTTAAAGCATTACTAGTGAGTTGGGATTTAATATTATTATTATTATTATTATTATTATTATTATTATTATTATTATTATTATTATTATTATTATTATTATTATTATTATTATTATTATTTACTTATTTATTGGCTTTTAAGGAACCCGGAGGTTCATTGCCGCCCTCACATAAGCCCGCCATTGTCCCTATCCTGGGCAAGATTAATCCATTCTCTATCATCTTATCCCACCTCCCTCAAATCCATTTTAATATTATCTTCCCATCTACGTCTAGGCCTCCCCAAAGATCTTTTTCCCTCCGGCCTCCCAACTAACACTCTATATGCATTTCTGGATTCGCCCATACGTGCTACATGCCCTGCCCATCTCAAACATCTGGATTTAATGTTCCTAATTATGTCAGGTGAAGAATACAATGCGTGCAGTTCTGTGTTGTGTAACTTTCTCCATTCTCCTGTAACTTCATCCCTCTTAGCCCCAAATATTTTCCTAAGCACCCTATTCTCAAACACCCTTAACCTCTGTTCCTCTCTCAAAGTGAGAGTTCAAGTTTCACAACCATACAGAACAACCGGTAATATAACTTTTTTATAAATTCTAACTTTCAGACTTTTTGACAGCAGACTGGAGATAAAAGTTTCTGAACCAAATAATAACAGGCATTTCGCATATTTATTCTGTGTTTAATTTCCTCCCGAGTAGCATTTATATTTGTTACTGTTGCTTCCAGATATTTGAACTTCTCCACCTCTTCAAAAGATAAATTTCCAGTTTTTATATTTCCATTTCGTGCAATATTCTGGTCACGAGACATAATCATATACTTTGTCTTTTCGGGATTTACTCAGCGTTTTGCAATTGGTCAAATACGTAGGCCTATTTAAATTTCTAATAAGTTCTTAATCAAAAACGTTCAAAACAAATATCCAATAAATAAATTAGATTGATTCAAATAAAGCCGTTTTATGTTGTAAGTTGTAATATTTATTTATTTATTTATTTATTTATTTGTTTTTTTGTTTTGTTCATTTATTCATTTTTCATTCATTCATTCATTCATTCATTCATTCGTTTGTTTGTTTGTTTATTCATTCATTTATTCATTTATTTATTTATTTATTTATTTATTTATTTATTTATTTATTTATTTATTTATTTATTTATTTATTTATTTATTTATTTATCTATTTCATCAATCTTTCTTCACGTCATGGCGGATTAGGTGTGTTCCAGTTATTAATCCGCCATCACTCTCTATACAAATATAACACAAACTAATACATAATGAACCTATAAGTATCCTCTGTTTACAATAATAATAATAATAATAATAATAATAATAATAATAATAATAATAATAATAAAATAATAATAATATAATAATAAACTAATAAGTATAGCTCTTGTATTTAAAACTCTTACTTTAGCTTTTTCACTTCTATACTCAATCTCTTAAAAATTATTCTGTTAACTTCATTGACTACTTTTCGTAGTTTCCTATCGTGTCCGACTTTGACTTTCTCTTCCCATCTAACTCTAAAAATAAATTTTCCTAATCTATGCAGAGTAAGTTGTAATATCTTAGGGCTGTATTCATAGACATTCTTAGTGCGGGCTTCCGGTGGATGATCAGCGAACTAACGTTTTTCGTATTCATAAACCAGTGTTAACGATATGATATATGAATCCTGTACAAGTAATCAATCGATAGCCGGGACTAGTTTAGCATGCTCGTAGCGCGGGTTAGCGAAATGTCTATGAACAGCACCCTTAAAATTTGACGTAAAACTCATTAGGTACGCCAGTTTTGCGACTTCCATTTAAGGCCTGGAGCGCGCCGCTGTTTCCAGAGGGACACCGGGGTGCACGACCGCCAACCCGCGCGTCGTTTTCCGAGGAGTCTCGGTCGCATGCGACTTGTCACCCAATGCCAGGAATACGACGCAATACTTAAATGAGAGAACAAGTCGAGCAATAAGTGTTGGCAATATTTATTTCAAAACACTCTCGTTCCTTCAACAGTTTTAAAATTAAGTAATACACTGCACCTTACCGCTAAATGACAGTTTTATTGTCCGCAGATGCGTTATCTTCCGTCATGCAGCCCGCAAGATTGTCGCAAAAGAATCTCTTGGATACAGACTTATTACCGTAGATGTGGGTAAAGTCAATTAGTGGGTGTAAAATCGATCGTTTGCGATTTTATTGAAAATTAAATATTTCCTCAGTTACTTGTTAAAATTTTGTTATGATGACTTCATTGCCTTCATTGTAAATGTAAGCGAGAGGGACAACAAAAAGATTGCGCATGCCAACAATGGGAACGCAGTGTAATTACCGTTGAAGTGAAAATTGTTATTTTAACTTTTTTCCTAAACGAAAACAAAGTCTTACTTACTTACTTACTTACTTACTTACTTACTTACTTACTTACTTACTTACTTACTGGCTGTTAAGGAACCCGGAGGTTCATTGCTGCCCTCACATAAGCCCACCACTGGTCCCTATCCTGAGCAAGATTAATCCAGTCTCTACCATCATATCCCACCTCCCTCAAATCCATTTTAATATTATCTTCCCATCTACGTCTCGGCCTCACCAAAGGTCTTTTTCCCTCCGATCTCCCAACTAACACTCTATATGCATTTCTGGATTCGTCCATACGTGCTACATGTCCTGCCCATCTCAAACGTCTGGATTTTATGTTCCTAATTATGTCAGGTGAAGAATACAATGCGTGCAGTTCTGTGTTGTGTAACTTTCTCCATTCTCCTGTAACTTAAAGTCTTACAAACTCTAAATTATAGTCAGCAGTGAAAAGTAGACAGGAAGTATACGTAAGTACTTTTCGTTGAGATTGTATCCTGAAATAATAGTTTTGCAGTTCGTAAATGTTAGTATTGAAACTTATCATTTTAAGAAAACTCATACCCTTGTAGGGTTAAGTCGATCATGCCATCGACCTACTCGAAACAGATAGGACCAGCAGGAAGAATAAATTGTTCACTGAAATACCTCCAAATAACACTTATAAACAGAAAAGTGTCATAGTATAGCTTATATTGATGGGATAGTGGGGAAAGTGGAAGACGAAATTATGGTGAATTTCTTGCGTAAGAGAAGCACTGTCAAAGAAACATATTTTGTACACCTCTCTGTACCTGACTATGGGAACAACGTAGTTTCTAAAGTGACATGAGGAGGGGAAGATTTCAAATGACATCCCATATAAACTAAGCAATGTTGAATTGCATTTTAGATTATAATTGAAGGGTGGTATTTCAATGTAAATTTTGAATTCTTAAATCTTTGTTTGTTGGTATGTGAAGTATTGAAATGTGTTTTCATGTTTCATAAGTTGGCAATCATAGTCACGATTGTACAGTGGAGACCTATAGGCCTAATTGTACCGAATAGTATGATCACAGTAACAAAAGATACACTATATAATGCTATAGGCATATATTGAAGAATATTATTGTTTTTACACCCCTTATAACAAATAAAATATATGTAATACACTTAATTTGTGATCGACTTTAATCCGCAATATTTTAAAGTCGATCTTAAACTAAAAATTCAATGGTGATCGATTTTACCCTATTTAAGCAGGTAACTTCGATCACAAGTCAAATAAAAAAAACAGTTTTTTTTATAGATTGTAATTCAATTCTTGTAACGTATCTTCATAAATGAAGGATATGACGACAAAATGCTATTTTCTGAGGAACTTCGCTCCATTGCATAACCTCAATATCATTAAAATATTGCAAAATTTTGATCGACTTTACCCTTTTGTACGTACTACTAATTAATGTTATTAGGCGTAGATTAAAAGTTTAGAAAATTGTAAATATCTGGGTTATCTTATAGCTAGGGAGGTGGATTTTAGCATATATGCATGTTTCACTCCTTAGTTGTAAATAATATGCCACCATTATATAAAGGCATTTCAAGTTACTTGAAACCAAAGGTCAAGATTTTGTAGTGCATATACTATATAGGATGATTCATGAGGATTTACCGTCACTTACGGCGCTCATTTCCGAAGACATTCTGAGCAAAAGAGTCATACAAACATTTGTCCTAACCTCAATATTTTCAGAGTTACACTAATTTGAAGTTGTTAGTAAACTATCTTTTTTATTTAGTTTTAAGGGTAAAAGAATGTTAAAAAACGTGTTGCTAATTGCTTTGTACATATTTTCTTTTTCAATTTTTAACTAAAAATTACACTATTCTTACGCACTTATCACAAAAATCGTTACAAATCATACGATTTTAGGAACTTGATTCTTCACAGTTTAACTATACATTCTAATGTACAGTCTTGAAGAATTTTTTTTTAAATAACACTTATGCCACATTTACAATCTGTCTACAATAGACAATAAGTAAATATTATAAAAGAATATGACATGAGTGGAGATGTTATCCCATGACAACACTCCACAAGAAAAATAACAATGTTTTAAATAGATGTAGTAAAAATGAATGGAAGGTCAAAGCATTGGTTCTTTTAAGTCTTCTTATTGTTTGACTATTATCCAGCAAATTTAATGCATGATGATTCGGATGTTGATTTAATCGGTGCAGGTATTTTTTGCTGTACTTAGAGATTTCTTCTTTTACAGTTGAAATGTTTAGATCATGATGAATGACATCATTACGGACATACCATGGTGCAGTGACAATGGAACGTAAAGTTTTGGACTGATACCTCTGCAATATTTCAATGTTTGAGTTACTAGCAGTTCCCCACAGTTGGATGCCGTAGAATTTATAAAACAGTTATATTACCGGCTGTTCTGTATGGTTGTGAAATCTGGACTTTCACTTTGAGAGAGGAACAGAGATTAAGGGTGTTGGAGAATAAGGTTCTTAGGAAAATATTTGGGGTTAAAAAAGATGAAGTTACAGGAGAATGGAGAAAGTTACACAACGCAGAACTGCACTCATTGTATTCTTCACCTGACATAATTAGGAACATTAAATCCAGACTTTTGAGATGGGCAGGGGATGTAGCACGTATGGGCGAATCCAGAAATGAATATAGAGTGTTAGTTGGGAGGCCGGAGGGAAAAAGACCTTTGGGAAGGCCGAGACGTAGATGGGAGGATAATATTAAAATGGATTTGAGGGAGGTGGGATATAATGATAGAGACTGGATTAATCTTGCACAGGATAGAGACCGATGGCGGGCTTATGTGAGGGCGGCAATGAACTTGCGGGTTCCTTAAAAGCCATTTTTAAGTAAGGCGTGATTTGTAACTATTGTTGTGATAAATACGTAAGAAAAATGTAATTTTGTAGTTAAAAATCGAATAGAATTTCTGTACGAAGCAAATATGGAATTCACAACACATTTTTAGCTTCAGAATACTAGCTAATTAAAGAAATTATATTCCTGCATAGTTTATTCTTTATCTGTGATATTCTTTTACCCTTAAAACTAAAGAATAATAGCATTTTAAAACAATTTCTAATTAATGTAACTCTGAAAATAATGAGATTAGGACAAATGTTTATATGACACTTTTTGCTCAGAACGTCTTTGGAAATAAGTTCCATAAGTGACTGTAAATCCTCGTGAATCACCCTGCATATTCATTTTTAAGGAGTTAATGCATATTTCAGCTTTTAGTACATCTAAAAGCGTATTTTGTTATTTTTGATAATCTAGTGCTTAAACCAAGATTTAGAATACGAAAAATCTTAAAAATGGAGCGCAGAAGAAAGGCAGAGATTAAATATTTTATTTATGGCAATCTGACAACATACAGGCAGTCCACTGTTGTCGGAAAATCATTGTGACAATTCCGCGGCAATCAACAAAGCTCTCTATAATTAAATGCATTCCTGACTTATGTAAATGTAATAATATAGGGGCGTTGTGATGGATGGGAGTCGAGATTAAAAGAACAGATAATCAAAACAAGAAGCTGCCTTATCGTCTACTTTGCATGTGCATAACATTTTGACAGTTGTTAGGAGAACACTGCAATATGATCGGTGTGCAAGTTAAAAGTAAGTGCTGATAGATTTCTTTGCGCTGGCTAAACTCGAATTTCGCCGCCTGTCGACAAAAGGCCTAATTTAAGGCACGATAATGCAATTTCCTGTGTTTTAATTGTCGACGTGGCAAATGAGAATATTTTATTTTATTATGGTGACGTGTGAACGTGTCAAAGAAACTTCGACAATGTGTTAAGGGGACTGGGAATGCCCTATCTTACCAATGTTAAATTTAGAATCTTAATGCCCCATTATCTCATTATCTATTGGTCACAGCTTATTGAAATTTTTATCACATATTCATGAAATATTAATAATGAAATAGACACATGGATATTACATTGTGTTGCATTGAAATGGTGAAATATTTTTTTTATTTCATGTTAATTTTTTAACTCAAATTTATCAAAATTTTCAGTGAGAAAATCTCTTCTAATTCATTTATCAAAATAATCTCCTGTTAAAAGTTGCAATGTTATGTAAGTAATTTATGTTCCAAGTTTCATTGTTCTAGGTTCAATAGTTCCTGAGAAAATGGGGCATTTGCAAAGAAAAATCTTAGTTTCGAGAAAACTATATACAAAGTAAACAATACATATAGTATAGCTCACCAAACTTCTAATACAATCCAGCTCCATAAGATGGTTCATCTGGGTCTTCTTGCTGCTCATAAAGGTCCTCGAACTTTCGTTTTGCTGCATTTCTGTTCTGTCTGGCTTTCATTTCAATATTTTGCACCACACGCTTTGCTTCTTCTATTCGGTAGCCGTCCAGTCACATGGATATTACATTGTGTTGCATTGAAATGGTGAAATATTTTTTTTTATTACATAACATTGCAACTTTTAACAGGAGATTATTTTGATAAATGAATTAGAAGAGATTTTCTCACTGAAAATTTTGATAAATTTGAGTTAAAAAATTAACATGAAATAAAAAAATATTTCACCATTTCAATGCAACACAATGTAATATCCATGTGTCTATTTCATTATTAATATTTCATGAATATGTGATAAAAATTTCAATAAGCTGTGACCAATAGATAATGAGATAATGGGGCATTAAGATTCTAAATTTAACATTGGTAAGATAGGGCATTCCCAGTCCCCTGAGTGCATTGTATTTTAGAACAGCTTAGCCGCACGAAAATGATTGATTTTGAATTAGTTTTATCAACGAGCATAAAGGAAAATTCCAAGAAAAAATTCGCCATGAAGTTGCTGAAATTCCAGTGGACATGTTGCGTCTTGTAGGCCTAATGGAAAGCATATAACAGACTTGGAGAATGTGTGCGACAAATGGGTCTCACCTGCGGGATGTAGTGTCAGAAAATAAGAATTTCATGAGGTACATGTAAATGCTACTGTATATACTTTAATCAGTGTAAAATTATTTTTTTATTTTAGTTGGTTATTTAACGACGCTGTATCAACTACTAGGTTATTTAGCGTCGATGAAATTGGTGATAGCGAGATGATATTTGGCGAGATGAAGTCGAGGATTCGCCATAGATTATCTTTCATTCACATTACGGTTGGGGAAAACCTCGGAAAAACCCAACAAGGTAATCAGCCCAAGCGGGGATCGAAACCCGCGCCCGAACGCAACTTCAGACCGGCGGGCAAGCGTCCTAACCGACTGAGCCACGCCGGTGGCTTGTAAAATGAAAGTTTCGTTTCTTAGTAATCAGTGCAATAATTATTAAAGATTTAAAATCGCTCGTTTCATTGGCTCACCTTGTATTATGTATACTTGACTCAGGTTTTTGCAGAAGACGATTTCTCCTCATTGCGGTATTTCCCATGTAAAGAGATGATATTTCGTGTTTTTTTTCGTAACACAGTGTCCTGAACTATTATTCGTGTTGTATCGCATTTGCAAGCCTTTGTTTAAGTATAGCTTCTAATCAAATAAATTTTTCTTTCTAGATTTAAACCCATTTTCTCAAATTGGAATATATATAGGCCTGTAACAAGCCAAATGGTTAACGAACTTGTGTATAGTTTTCAAAGCTTAATTTTGTTGTTGCATCATAACAATGGAATCAATTTTTAGCACGTATACTGAATCCCGTTGTATCTTTTTTAGTTCTTCTTGCTTGCTCAATTTGTTTAAAAATTATACGAATATCAACTGATATGCTAGTTACTTAATAACGGCCCTAAATTCAAACAAATGTTCAATTTTTTACTTTAAGGGGTTAGGTACAGCTTACAGCAGTAAAATTTTGGAAATATTCAACATTTTTTCCTCCATTACTGTATCTTGTACAATAATGAAAATTAGCATGTGTAAAACACTGTCTTTCTGCTATATGAAAAAATACTTTTACGACTTAAAAAAATATTTACATTTTCTTTTCCAAAATTCAGTTCACTGTACAGTGATGAAGCGTTTCTCACATAACTCAAAAACTATCCAATATTCTGTGATTAAATTTTGTGTGTTTACGCATGTCACATATACAATATGATGCAAGATCACTTCTCTAACTTTGATAGATTGTCTGATAAAAAATAAATTCATTTTTAAAATGTCAAATATCAGTATTTTCTTCTAACACATAATAAAAACATATTATTTATTAAGGAATGTAGTTGAAAGAGCATGATATTGTAAACATGAGTTTCAGCAATAAAATAAAAGAGAGAGAACATGAAAAAGTTAACAAGTTTATGAGTTATGAGGGAAACGCTTCATCACTGCAAAGTGAACTGCCACCATTTTTAATTTTGAAAAAATATTTATTTTTTATCGTAAAAATATTTTTTTCATATAGCAGATGGACACTGCTTTACACATACCAATTTTCATTATTGTACGAGATACAGTAATGGAGGAAAAAAATGTTGAATATCTCCAAAAATGTTACTGCTGTAAGCTGTACCTAACCCCTTAAATTGATTACTCCATATATTTATTTTTTTGGTTTATCAGGCCGTCTTCTTCCGATTGATTTATGTTGTGATATATTCTGCAGGATTGTGTAGTATTTCAAACTTTTAGTGACTGTGTAATATTTCCATTTCTTTGGTGGATCTTGCTGCAGGTCTGAAGTTTCATCTAATATTCTTGTGTTTCCGATTGGTTTATATTGTGATATATTCTGAAGGATTGTGTAGTATTTCAAACTTTTAGTGGCTGTGTAATATTTCCATTTCTTTGGTGGATCTTGCTGCAGATCTGAAGTTTCATCTAATATTCTTGTGTTTCCGATTGGTTTATATTGTGATATATTCTGAAGGATTGTTTAGTATTTCAAACTTTTAGTGACTGTGTAATATTTCCATTTCTTTGGTGCATCCTGCTGCAGGTCTGAAGTTTCATCTAATATTCTTGTGTTTCCGATTGGTTTATATTGTGATGTATTCTGAAGGATTGTGTAGTATTTCAAACTTTTAGTGACTGTGTAATATTTCCATTTCTTTGGTGGATCCTGCTGCAGGTCTGAAGTTTCATCTAATATTCTTGTGTTTCCGATTGGTTTATATTGTGATGTATTCTGAAGGATTGTGTAGTATTTCAAACTTTTAGTGGCTGTGTAATATTTCCATTTCTTTGGTGGATCTTGCTGCAGATCTGAAGTTTCATCTAATATTCTTGTGTTTCCGATTGGTTTATATTGTGATATATTCTGAAGGATTGTGTAGTATTTCAAACTTTTAGTGACTGTGTAATATTTCCATTTCTTTGGTGGATCTTGCTGCAGGTCTGAAGTTTCATCTAATATTCTTGTGTTTCCGATTGGTTTATATTGTGATATATTCTGAAGGACTGTGTAGTATTTCAAACTTTTAGTGACTGTGTAATATTTCCATTTCTTTGATGGATCCTGCTGCAGGTCTGAAGTTTCATCTAATATTCTTGTGTTTCCGATTGGTTTATATTGTGATGTATTCTGAAGGATTGTGTAGTATTTCAAACTTTTAGTGGCTGTGTAATATTTCCATTTCTTTGGTGGATCTTGCTGCAGATCTGAAGTTTCACCTAATATTCTTGTGTTTCCGATTGGTTTATATTGTGATATATTCTGAAGGATTGTGTAGTATTTCAAACTTTTAGTGACTGTGTAATATTTCCATTTCTTTGGTGGATCTTGCTGCAGGTCTGAAGTTTCATCTAATATTCTTGTGTTTCCGATTGGTTTATATTGTGATGTATTCTGAAGGATTGTGCAGTATTTCAAACTTTTAGTGGCTGTGTAATAAGTTATTTCCATTTCTTTGGTGGATCCTGCTGCAGGTCTGAAGTTTCATCTAATATTCCTATCTTTCCGATTGATTTGTATTGTGATATATTCTGCAGGACTGTGTAGCATTTAAAACTTTTAGTGGCTGTGTAATAAGTTATTTCCATTTCTTTGATGGATCCTGCTGCAGGTCTGAAGTTTTATCTTGTATTCTTGTCTTTCCTATTGGTTTATATTTTGATATATTCTGCCGGATTGTGTAGTATTTCAAACTTTTAGTGACTGTGTAATATTTCCATTTCTTTGGTGGATTCTGCTGCAGGTCTGAAGTTTCATCTAATATTCTTGTCTTTCCGATTGATTTATATTGTGATATATTCTGCAGGATTGTGTAGCATTTCAAAATTTAGTGACTGTGTAATATTTCCATTTCTTTGGTGGATCCTGCTGCAGGTCTGAAGTTTCATCTAATATTCTTCTTTTCGATTGCTTTATATTGTGATATGTTCTGCAGGATTATGCAAGTATTTCATACTTTTAGTGACTGTAATATTTCCATTTCTTTGGCGGATCCTGTTCCAGGTCTGAAGTTTCATCTAATATTCTTGTGTTTCGCGTTGTTGAATTCCATGTAACCAGTTTTCTGAAGAAAATTACAATGATCCAGTAGTGCAAAGTTAAATACTTCACTGACATTAACTTAATTACTTGAACTTTCTAAAATGATTATATTAAAATGGCTCGACGTCTACGAAAGAAAAAAATGAATGCAGAACTAATATTTTCTCACAATATTAAAGTCATTAAAAAGTTCGGGTAATGAAATATTCACATTTTCATTGGCATTCTCAATAGGACACAATAAATCAAAGAAAAAGTAAAAATCATTATCATCATAAGAATCATCAGCGTCAGAGATTAGACTTCTCGATCTGTTCCGTCTCAAAATTGTTCACGTCATTTTAATACATATTTATCTTTCCTGTACGACTACACTGAAAGACAGCCATAATTATTCTGATATCTGGCTTAAGCTGAATATGATTTCTTCAGTTTACACTGTATCTTTTAGTTGTAGCTGCGATTGATTCGACATTCAAATCTTGTCAGATGTCGATACTTTTACTATCTAATAATGTGTACCCTGCTATAAAACGGAGAAATCTATTTTTTTTGTTATTCTATTCGTCTCAGCTGTTATGAAGTTAATATCCAGCTTTCGCATCTGTATAATAGTATTGTATTTATTTTTCATTCCATGGTATTCATACATTACTTCACAACTAGAATATGGAACATATTTTTAAAAATCTTAATACGTAGTCTACTACTACAAAGTCTTAATTAAAGTCACAGTCTCGTTAAAAAGTATACAGACGAGTTTTACAATATGTTAGTACAACGCAAGGGGTTAGTATCGATAGTAAATACAAGACAGAAATATTCATCCAGCACTGTTGAATGTCAGAAATTCACCTACAGACTGGAAGGCGTGAGGAATTGGGTAAGTTACTACTTCTTTAATTTCGCCCTAAATAATCTTATGTTTTGAGTTTGATTTTTATATCCATAGGGAGAATATTACAAAATTTTACTACCATATAACGCACTCCTTTCTGATAGCACGATAGACTTGCCGATGAAGTATGAAAGACATGTTTTGACTAGTATTTAGCCTATGCTATGAACTGTTGAATTAGTTACAAAGTTTTCACGATCACATACGAGGAAGTTTATTAATGAAAAATATACTGATAAGCCATGAGCATTATTTGTAGTTTTTTTAATACTACACGATTCTCTAGATTTGGCACCTACTATTATTCTAATTACTACTCTTTTTTGTAGTAGTAATATATAGTTACTATCTCTAGAATTTCCCCAGAATATTATTCCAAACGCATTACCGAGTGGAAGTATGCAAAGTATATTGTTTTTAAGGTAGTGATATTTACAATCTCTGTAGTAATGACAGCGCGATGTCTTTGCACAGTTTTAGCTACATTTTTAAGAAGTAAACTAATAGTATTAAAGTAATTTAAGGAGAAAGCAATGGTAGATTGTTTAGAATAACTTGTTCTTTTTCTGTTGCTGGAAATGGAAAATAAAATCACTTTTCGAAGAAACGCTCTCGTGTTCTGGTAAAGAAAAAAATGAAGCCAGAAAAGTGTCCTACGCATCAGTAAAGCACATGTAGCTACTTGTAACGATAGCAAAGTGTGTACTCATTTTTTAACTGAAGATTAAGATAAAGGAATCTGCGTTACGTCGTGATGATTTTACCCTTTTACATTATCAGCAATGGGAATTTAATTTAAATCCATCAGCGTTGCCGCCGTAGCTCAGGCAGTATGCGCACTTGCCTACAAACCCGAGCTGCGCTCGGGCGTGGGTTCGATTCCCGCTTGGGCTTATTACTTGGTTGGGGTTTTCGTGATATTTTCTCCAACCCTAAGGCAAATGTTAATAGATAATCGTATAACGAATCTTTTGCCCCATTTCGCCAAATTTCACTAACTCTAATAAATTATTAACTGATACAGCGTAATTAAATAATCTATAATAATGTCACAAGAGGTCTGAGATTTCCCGGATAAATCCGCGAGCGAATAGAATAAAATAGAAATGTAAATAAAGTATCCCTAAAATTCGCTCACAAAATGTTAATCATTGTATGTTTATGAATACTTAACCTATTCAGACATTGTGAGGTCGAAATAGATGAATATCGATTACTGAAATAAAGAAATTGGATGTTATTCAGTAAAGACAATTGAGAAAAGCGAAATACAGGTTTAACAATGTTAATTACATGTACTGCGCTTTTCTCTTGTTATTACAACAGAAATACTTTTTTATTATCTGCTGAAATCATAATTTAATTTAAACACCGACTTGCGGGGAAACAGTTGGCGACACTGACTAAACAAAAGAACGATCATGCGATAAATTGATGGTGATAAATCGAGCTGTAAAAATTATCGCGATGTATGATTGTGATTGGTTGGACTTCAAAATTTCATTACACTTCATTGGTTGAAAATGGAATGACGTCATATAAACGAAATCGTGGCTAGCGAAAAAGACAGGCTTCGGCACGAATCGGAGTCACGTGGTCATGGTCTAGTCACGGCCATCTTGACAATCGCTTAATATAAATACATGTTCAAAGTTTTTAAAAAAACATTGGAATTGCTATATTAAACTCGTGTTAAACGTGCATTTATATATAAACTTGTTCAATGTTGGCCATGTTATGACTAAGAATGTGACGTTGCACCGTAGCCTGTCTTTCTTGTTAGCCACGAACGAAATAGTCAACTAAAATCCATTGGAAACAATAGAAATGATAAGACAATGCAGAAATGATGCTGGATGAATATCTAAGTCTACAGTAGAGATCGTGTCTGGAGATTACTGGTTCAAGACATCTGGTCCTTCCTGAAACTGCCTTCGCGAAGAGTTGGCTCCATTGCTGCAGGTGCGACACTCCCTCTTTCGGACCTGGCGCTTATGTGGACAAGGCGCTGCACCTTCAAATATAACGGAACATTGCTCTTCGCTCGCTTTCCGTCCTTTCTTATATTTTTACATTCACATTATACTAAGGCCCAATTGTATAAAACTCCCTGACTAAAGATCAACTTTGATCGTAGATCGAAAAGTGAACCGAGTTCAGACACTTCTTCTATTGTATAAAACTTTTCTGCGATCAAATTACCTTGGTTCAAATGCAATCTAAGTTCACGTGAAAAGGATCTGGCAACATCGCATAAACAGGTGAAATACGTGATGCGCGGACCATGTTATACAGGTTTGTTCAGTGTTGCCAATCTAGCGACTTTAACTCTTTTTCAACAACAATTTCTTTTAACTTTTATATTGCTTAAATAGGGATTTTGTGACCTTTTAGCTCCCCAACAGTGACAAAATTTAATCTTTCTTTGTTGATAATGAGAAATCTAGCGACTTTACAACTACTTTTTGGCGACTTTCCGTATTACACTCTGTTGGAGACACTGGTTCTTTGTGCAATGTAAATAATGGCGGACAATAAGAAGAAGGTTGACTGTTCTCAGAGTTGTTAACATGTTATGGTGTTTGATACTGCTAAACATTATAAAGCTTTATAAAACGACAATTTTCGTTTAGTAATACAGTAAATTGAAAATTTATGAATGTACCTATCATACCCATTAATAATTAATGGTTGTTATAAACATAATATAATTAGAGGTTATGTTATTTGATACTGCTGAACACGATAAAGCCTTATAAAATATAAGATTGTTTGTGTATTAAGGCAAGAAATTGAAAGAAATATATATAAATGTACCTATCATATCTATTAATATTAATAATAATGGATATTTTATTTGCACAATCTGTCACTCGTATATTTCAAACAGAAAAGAAATAACTGAATTTGGATCATCTCACTTAATCGGAGAAATTTCTTCAGTCAAAGTTGACTTTAGTTTGAGACAAATTAATCTCATATTAGACTTTATACAACACAAAATTCCAAGTTCAGCTGAAACAAGGATCAATTTAACCTCTGGTCTATGATTAAATGGTTTATACAATCGGGCCTAAGTTTTGTAACACACCAAAACGTTAATTTGGATATTTTCACATAAATAACAGTTTTTAGCATCCCTGATACGAAAAATTGGCTTTTGATGTACCGTCTGTGGATTTATAGCGATTTTATTAATATTCATATTCAGTATCTGCGAATTGATTTATCTGGGAATGTTGCACATTGGTGTTTATTGTTAGTAAAATAACATGTACAAAAATACAGTCTTAATTCTTCCCTGAAGGAGTTAAAAACTCGTGCTCAGGGAGTTACCTAAACACATACTTAACACAAACAAAGATAATTATTCGACACAAAGTGAGTCAAGAAAAAAAATAGGAATAGATTAACTTTAAAAATATAATTTCTATTTTAACAATTTAAATCATACAAATACATATACATATTAAATCAGTATATATTCTTTAAAAATTAAATTCCTAACGCTATTTTTTAAATTTCTGATACTAAGCTAAGAGCTGTGCTTGTGAAACACTTTGGTTCCTCTAGTGGTATAAACTCGGGTCTTTTAATTCCATATTTATGATGATACAATTTGAATTTATTACGATTTTTATGTATGAAGTTTAATAAGGCAATATAATAAATCTGTTTAATTTTCAAAACATTAAAATCAGTGAATAAAAGCTCGGATGAGTAATCAATTGGTTTATTAAGGCATATTTTAATTATTTTTTCTGAATAAGTATTAGTGGAGTGAGATTAGAATTACAAGCATTTCCCCATCCTAAAATTCCATACTGAAGAATAGATTGAAATAAAGCTAAATAAATGAGACGTAAAATATTAATTGGTAAATATGACCGAAGTATAACAAAGATATAAATTGTTTTACGTAATCTATTGCATAAATATGTAATAAGTTTATTCCATCGTAAGTGTTGGTCGATTGTAATGCCTAAATAACTTCTGAGGATTCGGTTAATATGGGACATTCACAATTTTGAGAAGAACAATCAGAAAGATGAATTTTGAACTTAAAAGAAGATTGAGGAGATTTAAGACCACTGGACCTTAGTGAAAACGGAACAACAGTTGTTTTGGATGTGTTTAAGCAAAGAGCGTTTGAATCAAACCACTCTTTAATTACCTGTAATCCATTATTTGCATTAATATAAGTGCCTTCCCAAGATTTTTCACCAAAATGAACTACAGTATCATCCGCATATGAATATATAACCCCATTATATTTGCGTAAATCAATTAATAACAAATCATTTATATAAATCAAGAATAAAATTGGACCAAGAACAGTGCCCTGAAACATGAAACACAATACTTATGTAATGGATATTTTATCTAATATATGAAATCAGAAACTCACCTTGATTATCCGTATTCACGCGCGTAATTTCTCCCCCTTCTTTTAAAGAAATTTCGAAGACGAAAAATCCAGGTCCCTACTTCACAAAAGTATGGTATAATACATTACAAGTGTACTGAGCTGTAATTAATAGTTATTAGTAGAATTGTGTACCACAAAGGTTTCTTGTACATTTGTACTTTATTACTCCATACTTACAACAATAGAAGTGATTTTTCATTGTTATATTTTACGTAACTATTAGTATTAGCACAGTCTAGTATATACAGTCACGAAGCTCAATACGTAGGGAATATGTATCCATAGATAGTTGCTAACCACTAGGATCGCTACTATCGCCTCATCACATACAATGTGAAATAGTCCCGGCACAGTCTATTGTTCCTAGTAGCCTTAACAACTCAAGCTTTGTGACTGTATATACTAGACTGTGGTACTAGACAGTCTGTTGCAATTTGTACAGATTTCTCTACAACTGAAGGAATGCTAATACAGATGAACTTAGGGTCAATTTTTAAAACACGGACGAAATCATGGTTCCAAACCTCGGCTTCTAAACCTCGAACGAAGTCTGAATCCTTATGCGATTTCTAAAATAATCGAGATGCGGCTTGAGTAGAAACCGAGGTTTGTGGGTTTTATATGGCAACGGAGCTAAGAATCGATTTTTATTCCTGATAAACATTCGATATTAGAAAGAAATTAACATCGGGGTTAATATTTTTATTGAACTGTAGTAGGCTACATTCTTTTGTTCTTAGCTAAGTTATTGTTATATTACCAATTTAAAGAATATACAGGGTGTTTAAAAATATGGGGCATAATTTCAGGTATGTATTTCCCACATGTAGACAATCAAAATAGTTCATTACAACATGTGTCCGTAAATGCTTCATTTCCGAGTTATGGCCTTCACAACATTGAAATTCACCGGAACGTTTTTCTTTCCGCTGGTCGTTGTCATTACAGAAGATGTTCAAAATGTCCACCTCCTGCCTGAATACAGACCTCACATCGATGTCTCATTGACCTGCGAACACGATCCCAAACTCCAGGAGTATTGCGTATGTCCTCAGATATGATAAGGATACAATTGATACTCTTTCAGCAGTCTCCAGACAGTCGTATGAGGACCATTGAGTTGCAACGCTACCCTTCGTGTGCTGATAGGAGTCATATTCACAGCCTCCAGAATCTCCTACTGTACTTCTGGAGTTGTAGATCTTGGTCGTCCCCTTCCCAAACCAGGAGAGTTAAATTTTCCATACTCCACAGACGGTAATGGAGACATACAAATGTCTTCCGATCTGGACATTGTCGCTGTGGGTACCTCTCCTGGTACAAACGACGAGCCAGCGCAGCATTGCCGTCCGCCTTACCGTACATGAAGTGTATCTCTGCCAGCTCTTGATTTGAATACATGTAGCACAGTCTAACGCCTACACAACACTGAATGTAACCTTCGCCTCGGAATGAACTTTCAGAGTGCCCTCTTAATGTCTCCTTTGACGGCAACGACCTGCGGAAAGAAAAACGTTCCGGTGAATTTCAATGTTGTGAAGGCCATAACTCGGAAATAAAGCATTTCCGGACACATGTTGTAATGAACTATTTGATTGTCTACATGTGGGAAATACATACCTGAAATTATGCCCCGTATTTTTGAAACACCTGTATGTGCGATTAAAATACTGGCATTACTTAGTATTTAATAAGCAACGTATTTTTAGGTGCCGGAATGAAAATAAAATAATATTGACAAAATAATTAGCACAAGTCGAGCGTTTGTTATAGATTATCCTCTGTTCATTACTATTGAAATTAACTAGGTGAAAACGCGGTTCTAAGGAATTAACAACCTAAATATTAACTGGATTAAAATGTCAATTGAAACTAAAATGTAGTATAGTTCTATTTTCACATATAATTCTACGTGGAAAGCCCCAGTAGAATAAAACCTAAAATAAGAAAACAAAGTCACGTTTGCTTCATATTCTTGTAGTCCCACGTCAATTTCGAGTATTAAATAAAATGTTGAAAACTACTGCAAAGACTAAGAATTAAGTTACATCGTCTTATAGACATAAATGTATAATTAATATAAAATATTATATCTGACTTCCCTCAAAGCAACAAGAAGGTGTAAAAAATTGTCAACCTGCCGCCTCTTGCATTTCGTTGCAGATTATTATTCAGCATTCTTGCTAAATTTTGCGTTCATTCCTTTGAAAATCGAAATATTCGCCTGAAATTATTGTCGTTATATAGTTACAAAGGATTATTCCTGTCTCTCATCGCTCTAATCTGAGGATTTAATACCCGTAGACACAAATGTTCCTTTGATAATCATCCAGCTGATCTACTTCCTCCATCTTGTATACATGAAGCCGTTGTTTTAAACCTAACCCAGCCGTGATCTCTGCTTCAGACCATGGTTTCGAGCTATAACTCAGAAAAATGAACAAGATCTCGTTTTATAAATCTAAACACGATTTAAAGTCATGGTGGTGGTCTAGATCTCGTTTTATAAATCGATCCTTAGTGTAAATCAAGGAATTAGTTGACTGATATGTAGTCTATGTAATAGTAGTAAAAGTGAGAATATCCGTGCATACAAAGGAAGAATAAATTTCTATTTTAATTCTGTACTTTTATGCAATGAACTTTTTAGGTTAAGTGGTTCTGAATTAGAATATTTTTTCTTTAACTTTAGACATGGATTAGAACATCTAACGAATCAAAGTAAATCATTATCAGCTACGTATCAATTCTAATTATATAATCTTCATCTTACGATGTTGGTGACGTATAAACGTCCGTTGATGTGACATATTAATGAATTTAAATACTATTATAGTCACAATCATGCCATGGTATGAAGATTACATTTGTAAAGTTTCTTCCCACCCATAAGCAGTGCTGACTAGATCAGACGCTATGGACAGTACTCTATAACAAAGTCGCCAGTACGAAAGGATAATTCCAAGCCTTTGGCGTGAGACGATCTCGATAGCTCAGCGGTATAGCGCCTGACCGGAGTACAGGAAAGTCGCAGGTTCGTGTCCCGCTCGAGGTTGTGAAATTTTTCTTTCATACCATGGCATGATTGTGACTATAATAGTATTTAAATTAATTACTAATTATATTTTATTGGTTGGGTAATGGTAGTCAATATCATGACATGGCAGATATGCATCGAATATCAAAGCTCTCAGTGTGTAAATGAATTCATTCTATGATAGCAGCTAAAAATGACATATTTTCAGTACAGCTCATTATCGTTTCTACTTTCTTTAGACTTTCGCTTAATGTACCGAGCAGAATGGCTTTCCTTAACTCTAGATCTTTTAAAATAAATAATTTCGTCTGTTTTAACATCATTTTCACGAATTTTCCTTTTTTTCGAAACAATAACAAACAAATTAACGCGCACATATGGGAAGATCGATACTTCCGCCATCTCTCCATTGAAATTAGTAATGTTACGCACGGAAAATTGCAACAGTCATCATAAAGTGAAAGAATATGTTTAAATATTGATAAATACATGACAAAGTACGAGTATTTATAAATTATTATTGTTGTTCCTAATAAAGTAATTCAGATAAATATTATAGCATGATAATAAACCGTTTTTGCATCCTGAAATACGAATTTATTACCAAGGCGGTGGACATAACCTAATTCAAGGCATGACGTAATGTGGAAAATAGCAGTTCCTCTGCCATACACTTATATGGCGTCTCTAATAAATTTTCACTAATACTATACAATTGTTGTAGGCCTACATTATTTTGTGGAACAAAATGTTACAACTCCATAGGCTACTATAGCCTACAAGAATTTTTACTAATAACTAATAATGTAATAGACCATACTTTTGTGGAATAGGGCCCAGAAGGAAAAAAATTGGCGAAAACTACAAAATATCGAGAATTAGCTGATTTATAAATAACGTCAAACAATTCATGTACTAACCAAATCAGTGTTTATTAGTAAGTAGCTACACATTTTCAGTAATTATGGACAATTTTGTGACTTTTCCTTATATTGCTGTTCATTAGCTCTAATGTCTTTCGTCTGACCAGCGAATAGGGATTATAAAGAATGGACACTTCGCGTCGGTGCCTTTGATGTAGCCGGACTGATTTCAATGACCTTCAAGCCAGCTAAAGCGTCAGATTCTGCTTTCTCCCCAGAGTTGGCGCTGACATCACACCAGCTAGCAGTCGACACAGCGGAAATATAACACATATAATTAATATTTCTAGGCACATTATGTACTCAAATAAAATAAATTGGATCCATAAAATAATAAATCCGTCATTAACTGTAATGTCTAGACTCTAGAGTTCCTTTATAATGAGAGTTGAGACGTTGAACCCAACAACAATTAAAATATGTAATGATTTGATAGCGCTGAAAATGGAAAAACAAAACTCTTACGAGAAGTAAAACCATATACCTATATTATATTATTATACAAATATTAAACGAATTCGATACTTAATTTTATAATGTATTATATTAGTTTATAATATAATTTATGATATCTGAAATATAAAATATTATTATTACAATTAGTTTGTCACTGAGAAATAAGGAAAAGCCGTTAACTTGAATTTATTTGAAGCAAAGCGTTACTGGATTATGCAATAAGGTAGGCGATGTTTGGATCCTGTGTCTCAACTCTGTTCTCAATTTATTATATTAGCGTATGCTCGATTACACTACCTCTAGCGCTTGAAAGTGGAACTAAACGCTGGCGCACAGAGAAACAAAACACAGGAAAATTCGCTCAGTGTCCATTCTTTATAATCCCTATTCGCTGGTCTGATCTTACTAAACTCAGAAGTCTAGGAATTCTCGTCACCGATTACAATTTAGTCATAGGGGTATTAGATTTAATAATAATTAATATTTTATTGAAAACACTACTTTATTAAATCGTGTCGGACTGTAAAGAAAACAACTATCCTAATGTCCATATTTTATATGTCGTACAATATATAGTGTTGTGAAATTTTAATTACCTACAATATTTTTCTATTGTTCTATTAAAATTGTAGCATATAACCTGTTGTATCCTATAGGATACTTAGCGAATTTAAGGGTTAAATGTAGATCTAATGTTAAAGATGTTTCCGTGGTCACACATATAAATATAATGAGATTTAACTATCATTGTAAGGTTGTTTCCGTGGTTATGCATATACAGTAAGTATTTGGCAAAAAATTTTAGGTGTAAGGTGATGTTCTTACTTATTTTAGTTATTATCATATTTATTGTATTGATGGAGCATCGCGAAGGGAAATTTCGATTCACTCGAAGTATTAGCGGCTTTGTGAAACTAATACAGCAAGGATATATGCATGCCAGCATAAAGTCCGAGATTCCAGTGTTGTCTGGAGATGCGATTGTTACGAATCACGTCACTCTTGTAAATTCTTTAAGACTGTACATTAGGATGCATAATTAAACTTTAAGGGTGGTATTCATAGACATTTCGCAGCACGCGCTACGAGCGTACTAAGCTAGCCCCGGCTATCCACTGGTTATTTGTACAGAATTCAAATCATATCCTATCGCTAACACTGGTTTGTGAATACGAAAAACTCTGATAATCCACCGAAGCCCGCGCTAAAAATGTCTATGAATACGGCCCTTAAGAATCAAGTTCCTAAAGTCGTATGATTTGTAACAATTTTTGTGCTAAGTGCGTAAGAATTATGTCACTTTTTGTAAAAAAATTGAAAAATAAAATTTGTACAAGGCAATTGAAGAGTCCACTGCAAGAATGATGGATGCCATTTGGAATACATTTTGCAGGAGAAGCAATTGAAAGTTTGAAATGCTTAGTGCTACAAGCTTAACTGTGATTTTCTGATCATTACTGGACAGTGACTATCAGTGTTAATGCCATATAACTCTCTATGAATTCGCTGCCGCTGGAAATCAGGGGTAGTCTTAGTCCCAGTTGTTTAAAATTAGGTTGTTTAGAAATATTTTAAATGCACAGAACTAGTTTTTAGGTATAATTTTTATTTATTATTATTATTACTATTATTATTTTACACAGTCATTACTTTATTTTTCCATTAACACTAATATCTAGGTAATTGTCATTGTCTCAATGTAACACGTGCTGTGCTGATCATACTAATTGTACTATTCCTTTAGTTGTGACATTATATTCATAATGTATTAATTCTTTTTTTTTTTTTTCTTTTAACTTAATACTTGTATACTAGAACGTATTTTTCTGTTTGTGATTATGTATTCAGTCTCTTTTTTATTATATATATATATATATATATTTATATTTTATTTATTTATTATTGTTATTTCAAAGTTGATACTGATTGTGTATATGTATTCAATCTCTCTTTTACTTAATTATGTTTATTATTATTTTTAAGTTCATATTTGTATACCGGTATGAATTTTTTTCTGTATGTGATTTGATCCTGGTTGAGTGGAAGAGAAGGCCTGATGGCTTTAACTCTGCCAGGGAAAATAAAACTATTATTATTATTATTATTGTTTTATTATTATTATTACTATTATTATTATTATTATTATTATTATTATTATTATTATTATTATTATTATGTACATTCTATATGTCTTAAGCTATGCATTGACAGTCTTGGTTCATTTTCGACAAGAAAGTGACATCCATCATTCTTGCAATGGACTCTTCAATTAACATAACATTTTTAGCTTCAGAACCCTAGGCAGTTACAGAAATGACACTTCCAATAGTTCATTCTCTATTTCTAATATTTTTAATCGTAAAACTAAAGGAAAAAGGTATTTTACTGACAACTTCAAATTAACGTAACTTTGAAAATATTGCGATTAGGACAAATGTTTATATGACATTTTTTGCTCAGAATTCTTCTGAAATAAGCTCCGTAAGTGACGGTAAATTCTCGTGCATCATCCTGTATAGGGATCTAATGCATGTGAAAAAATTAAGTTTTTACTGCAAACCCAATCTGTCTGTCTTTCCAACTGCAGATTATAACAGTTTTTCTGCTATGAAAACTTGTTGAAAAATTACATTTTTTGTATAATAAAAATTAATTACTTCAGAATGAATGTACTTAGATCAATGAAACTTGGGACAGAGTTAGACATATCTGAAAGACTTCTTGTGCAAATATTACTTTTTGTTTAAATAAATTGTGGCACCTCGTTCACGCATTAAAATCCAGGTTTGTTTCTTTATTTTCTTTAGAAAAAAATTGTCATTTTCTAAAATTCTCTAGAATCTGAAATTAAAAGTTATAATAAACATTAAGATTTCACCCAAAAACAATAAAAGTAACCTAAAAACCTCTGAACTACTATAACAAAAAAATTCACTTATATTCATTGTATGACCCAGAAAATTGACCCGGAACCGACACTGCCACTTACATCATAACATTGGGAGTTGTTAATATTGATCAGTAAGCTTATTTATTTATTTATTTATTTATTTATTTATTTATTTATTTATTTATTTATTTATTTATTTATTTATTTATTTACTTATTTATTTATTTATTTATTTATTCATTCATTTATTCATTTATTTATTTATTCATTCATTCATTCGTGCATTTATTTATTTATTTATTTATTTATTTATTTATTTATTTATTTATTATTTTTTTATTTATTTAATCTGACAGGATTAAGGCCATAAGGCCTTCTCTTCCATCCTACCAGATAGCACATATAAATACAAAAAGAAATACAAACACAGATGAAAATAATACATATTAAATTAAAGCCCTATAGAGGGTAAACAGAGACAAAGGAACATTATAGAGCTCTCATCTAGCTAATAAAAGAAAAAAAGAAAGAAAACAGAGATAGCAATGATGATAGTGATAACTGATAACTGATAATAATAATAATAATAATAATAATAATAATAATAATAATAATAATAATCCTTCCATTTTAGTAAACAGTTGTGGGGTTTGCAACAAGTGTGAAAAGGTTAGCTTTCTTCCTTGAAAAAAAAAAAAAAAAAAAAAAAAAAAAAGTGAAAATGGGTCGAAATTCAGGATTGCGGACGTGAAGTGGCCGATTACTGAGGTGTGGAGAATGACTTGAAATAATATCTAACTTTATCCCAAAATTCATTGATCTAAATACATCCATTCTGGAGTAATTAATTTTTTCCTACAAAAAAATGTAATTTTTCAGTAAGTTTTCATAACAGAAAAGTCATTATTAAATCCACAGTTTGAAAGATAGATAAATTGGGTTTGCAGTAAAAAACTTCATTTTTCACAGGCACTTTGCCCCTTTATAAACATCGGGGAATTTAACATAAGTATAGGAGGGGAGTGAAACAGCTCTGTCAAAGGAATGTCCTTAAATTTCTGATAGAACCTGTACGTTGCGGAGGCTCAGAAATTGAGGTCTACTGTCAATGAATGCTGGAGTTGCTGTCTTGAGGAAGATTGCACGGTGCAATAGTTTACCGTGCTGCTGTACCGATGACAAGCATGATCGTGAATTATGGGAAAATGACAGAGCGGTGGCAGATGAGGCGAAAATATTCGAGATAATCTGTCGCAACGTTGTCTTGGTTCGTCAAAATTCACCGGAATTTGAAGTCGGGTTGTCAACATGGAAATCCGACGCTGGAGCCTTTCGGCTAACGGTGCATCTTATTAATAACCTGTCCAGTTCAAACACAATCGAGTACTATAAGCCCAGTTGCAAGTACCGGAAGGTAACTTGTACTGAATAAAAAGTTGTTTTAACTTTCGTAAGAGGCCCAGTCAGTCAGCTGACAGTTTCTCTCCAAACAGACAGGTGTTCGAACTCCGGTGTATTCTGTTAGAACTGAGGCTGACAATGCCTTTACGTGGTAGATCTTATTCCGAAATGTTCAGTTTCCCATCCCATTTCTCGTTCCACTTTAGCTCCAATTTTCATTAGATTACTTTTCTAGTTATGGAAAAAGACATTTTCTAACTTCTCTTGTCCTGTAGTTCAGTTACAAAGTGACAATGGACGTTAAACATTGCACAGCGATATTTATGAGATAGTTTTTCTAACGTTAGGACCTCGTATATTTTTCGTATCAATGAATATAGTTTGTTGTTGTTTAGTCAACTGTCTGAAGACAAGTCTGAACCTCACAAGTGATAGACCTACCAAGAAGACACCACTTATGAGGTAACTAGGCAAGGATATAATGGGGTAGGGTAGCCAGTTCCTTTTCCCCTCCATTGCATACATCGCCGAGTAGCTACATATTACACTAGTCAGACTTCAGATGCATACAAACAATTGTTCTTCCTCTGACACTTATCGTCAAGTGAGATATACTGCCTGATAATACAGAGCGTTCGCCTATAGGTGGGGCCAGAGAAGCGGCCTGCCTGCGGTGTCGCTTGCGGGAATCGTCTATCACTAAGCTTCCGCTTTCTATACTAATAGCATGCACACGAGAATTTTTCTACGTATAACTAACCTTGTTATAAGCGATGTTGGAAGTGATGTCATCTGAATCCACACATTTTTGGCATCTTTTAATAAAATTTTCATTCACGTGAGTAAGTTATTCTTCGGTAATTTTCCTAATCTCTCTTGCTATATTCGCCTTCAATTCATCTGATTTCATCAATTTTTTTTTCGTCAATACTCTTTGTTTTCGCTTAGGAATTGTAGCATTTATCGATCCTGTTGTCCTTGATTTGTTAACAAGACGTCTAACAGTTTCTCTACCCGGAATTGGAGCACCCGGATATTTCACTTCAAATTGCCTACGCACCTCTCTACATGACTCTGTTTTCACATATGCATCATACATAAAAACTCTCTGTTGAAGCGTGAATTTTGCGTTTTGCATTGTTCACAAATTTTACACACACGCTGAATATTTAAGCAACTGTTTCAAGATACTGCACTGAACGTAAAAACACTGCAGCAGCTGGCTCACAACTGATAACTTGTCGACTTTGATTGTCGACGTGTCTCAACAACTGCGCGCACAAAGCGGCGTATCAGCACATGACGCTTTCTTGGCCCCAACCGTAGGTGAACGCTCTGTAGATGTACATATCAGCCAGAACCTGAATCAGAAGATATGAATATAGTAATAGTTATTTATTATAGAAGTAAGCAAACGTCGATTTTATCCACGAGTGTGATGAATTCATTTACGCACAAGTGTAATAAATCTATTTACGCACGAGTGTAATAAATTCATTTACGCACGAGTGTAATAAATTCATTTACGCACGAGTGTAATAAATTCATTTACGTACGAGTGTAATAAATTATTATACGCACGAGTGTAATAAATTTATTTACGCACGAGTGTAATACGTTCATTTATGTACGAGTGTAATAAATTCATATACGCACGAGTGTAATAAATTCATTTACGCACGAATGAAATGAATTCATATACGCACGAGTGTAATAAATTCATATACACACGAGTGTAATAAATTCATATACGGACGAGTGTAATAAATTCATATAGCCTACTCACGAGTGTAATAAATTCATTTACGCACGAATGTAATAAATTCATTTACGCACGAATGTAATGAATTCATATACGCACGAGTGTAATAAATTCATATACGCACGAATGTAATAAATTCATATACGCACGAGTGTAATAAATTCATGTACGCACGAGTGTAATAAATTCATTTACGCACGAATGTAATAAATTCATTTACGCACGAATGTAATGAATTCATATACGCACGAGTGTAATAAATTCATATACTCACGAGTGTAATAAATTCATTTATACACGAATGTAATAAATTCATTTACGCACGAATGTAATGAATTCATATACGGACGAGTGTAATAAATTCATATACTCACGAGTGTAATAAACTCATATACGCACGAATGTAATAAATTCATTTACGCACGAATGTAATGAATTCATATACGCACGAGTGTAATAAATTCATATACGCACGAGTGTAATAAATTCATATACGGACGAGTGTAATAAATTCATATACTCACGAGTGTAATAAATTCATTTACGCACGAGTGTAATAAATTCATTTACGCACGAGTGTAATGAATCCATTTAATAATAATGATGATAATAATAATAATAATAATAATAATAATATTTTATTTATTTATACTGGCAGAGTTAAGGCCACAAGGCCTTTTCTTACACTGTACCAAGTCACAAAGTACACAAGCATTTATGTACGAGTGTAATAAATTCATTTACGCAGTATTGACCCCTACAAATGTAACATTTTAAAATTCCTTTTCACAAAGAAAAGTTACATTTGTTCGAATCAAATTTCTGCAAATTTTAAGGATAATACTAAAATTATTTCAATAATTATTATCATACTACACTGCTCTCTTAAATTGACTGAGCATATTGGGAATTAAATCAGTCGTTTTCCCAAAATACGCTATGAAGTGTTTCATATAATAAAATATTTATCTCGAGAAGGAAACAAAAACGAGCGAAGTTTTATTAAACTTTTGTTTGAAATATCTCAAAGAATAACTGTCTGAAATTAATGACATTATTTACGGGTCACTCTCTATATACATGAATATCAAAGTACACTACTGCAATGTTAAAGAATGTATTTTATTACTTCAATTCTAGTATAAACGTTTCAAGCAACCAACGGGATTGCCTTAAATCCCCGTTGTTTTTTTAATAATAACATGGTCGTCTGCGAAGAGTAGGTTGTTAAATAGTGGTATTATTACATAATAAAGCACCCTCTTTCACTAAAAAGTGCAATGGTGCTAATTGTAAGTGTTGTCCATATAGATCAGTGATGTCAAAGCAAGCGCATTTTTCTGACCTTGACGTCGAGCGCGGGCATCAAGCGCTAGGTATGGAAGGAGCAAGGATTATGTATATGAATAAGCAGCCTGTTGGATTAAGAAAACAGTGGTGTATAAACTTCAAACAGAATGTGAAATTTTATGTCGTTATGGCTATTTTCTGTTTGATATTATCTATATTGTCTGTAAAATAAAGTACTAACACCAGTTTCTTAATATTTCAGTTAATAACATGATAAAGAGTTAAGAAGGAATATTCACATAAATTTCATAGTAATAAAACAATACTATATTAAGTAAATGAAACATTATTCATAAAGAAAGTGACATTCCAAAGAAAGAGATTAAATAATATGACATGGTCAGTTGGAATTGATATTGATTGTATCTTTAGCTTTATAAAAGTAATCAATAAACTAATCAAAACAATATTACAGTACAAAGCAAAGTTACCTAGGTGTATGTTTCAACTGTAACTAATATTACGTAACAATAACCTGATCGCATTATGCTTTTAAGGTGATATTGGTGCGCAACTTCCTATCATCAGAATATTAAATTATTTTCTCGAAATCTGCTGAAGCTATAGAGCTGACGTTTTTACAACGCATGAGTACATATCTTTGTTCATGATGTAACAGTAGTTCCTTTGTTAATTCATTTTCTTACAAACATTTTTCATGTGAATATTTTCAAAATTTTCAATACATATCTTCAGTAATACATATTTACGATATATTAGATTTACGAAAACATTGTTTCAGTACCTGTAAGGCTACTAAATAAACATATCTGAAAGTTTCACCTTTCTGTAAAAAGTTGAGAAAATACTGCATTTGAATAAAAAGGGAACTCGTGAAAAATGAGCATTAAAATTGAAACTTACGTTCTTATAATGAACTATACTTCTCAGACAAATCTAAAAATTAACATGGATATAGTTGTAATGAGTTCTCTTCCCTTTATCCATTGAATCAGTACTGGCCATCCCTGAATATAGCTCGACCAAGCGGCATATACTACCTCTTTCGTCTGTCTCTTTCCTTTCCGCTGTAAAGCGCTCAGGCTCTCCTGGGCTCTGAAGTGCGCGCTTGCCCATATGGGCATCAGTTGACATCACTGATATAGATTATGTAAAAATTGTTGCAAATATCTATTAGTTTAATAATACTTACAGGGACATCATTTTATTTTTACTTCAATTTTTATTGTACCTGAGTTTTTGAATGTACTTCACTCCCACCCCTTCTACTAAGGAAGTTCCAACTCCACACAGAACCAAGACCGCAGATAGTAAGCAGTACTGAGTTACTGAGTATAGTACGTTCCAGAAATATGTTCGCGTTTTCCAATGACGAAAGAGCTTTCAATATTGAATCATATTTTCGCACAGGTACTGTCCGTTTGCCTACGTTGCATCCCGATTTCCCCCACCTGCTTCTGCTCGCCCCTCTGTAAAAGCTGGGCTGTCTTAGCTCTTTTCTGAAAACATTAATTTCTCTTAGGAATTGGAAGTTTACATAATATTATACAGCTGTTTAATTTAACTTAAATAAAAGGGCCTCGTTAAGTAATTAACTGTCACGTGATTTCCTCCCTTTCTACAATCCTGCGGCATAACCACTTGGACGGACAGTAGATAGCATGTCTGAGTAATTTTATATTTTCGGGTCGGGCAGAAGTGAAGATTGAATTCACAGTACGTAGAGTAGGTACAGAATTATTTCAACATGAGTTACTAGTACGAAGGACGAAACTGGCAATTGGAATTAAATGCAATAGTTTATAGTGCGATAATATGCACAAAAGAACTGAAGCCTGTATCGAAATGAACGGCCACCATTTTCAAAATTCTGTTTAAATATTCATATTATGATTATTTTTCAATTTAACTTCTTTCTCTATATTGTACGCTAATGTGCTGTAGACAGTATAATATACACCGCATGATGAATACGTTCGCATGGATAACTCACTTCGTGAGTAAAAACACTTATTCTTAATAGAGTACTGTACTTTGATTAAAGAAAAACCTAATGAAAATTATCAAACTCAAAATCGCGATATTTCTTAGTTTACGTAAATGGATGAACTACTTTTCTTCCATCCTATACCTAGTAGAGTGATTTGTGTTTTACGCCAGTATCATCGAACTCCAGTCTTGGAGGGGGGAGCAAGCGGTGTTTCCGGTTCTCTAAAGGTATAGACAGGTTAATATTAAAAATGTTAGTAAAAATAAAATGATGTCCCTGTACATGAAAATAGTTCTTAATGCGAAATGAATAAAGAATGTGTGTATGTATGTATGTATGTATGTATGTATGTATGTATGTATGTATGTATGTATGTATGTATGTATGTATGTATGTATGTATGTATGTATGTATGTATGTATGTATGTATGTATGTATGTATGTATGCATGTATGTATGTATGTATGTATGTCCATAGATCGCGGGCGACCTCTGGTGATCTCTCGGGATATGCGTAGGAGCTACGTGTTGCCCTCGCCCATACTATGCTTTCCATTAACTTTGCTACAGTGTACCTCCACTGCTGTCTGGTATCTGATGTCCTCATGGATTTTTGACCAGTCCATTTGTATAGCTTTCCACACGTCATCGATCCACCTGGTTCCGCATCTGCCTAGCTTCCTACTTCCTTGTATGAGCCCATACATCCATTCTTTTTCTAACGATTCTGACATTCTATAATAGGTGTCCAAAATATTAAATTTGTTCGCCGTGATTAGCAACTTACCAGGTGTAATTTTCAAAATTCGCGGCAGATCATTAACAGATTTGCATTTTTCATGCTTTTTTAACACATTTCGCGTATATCGTTAATACCAAAAAAAATTACAACCGTAGTTAAAGAAATTGTTTTGTTAAATCTTTACCAGATTTTGAGAAACCGCCTAAGTCAGACATTTCAAACATGAATATTGAGTCATATTCTACTTGAAAAATATTATTTTGCATACAGAAATATTAGTTATGTTTTTACCAACATTTCTCATTTCAAACATTCAAATTCCTAACACATGCATTTCTTTTAAACAGTTTTTTGTGTTTCTCCAAAACTTTGTATTTCGTGATTTAAGGGATTTCTCAAAAAAGTGATTCAAATAGGTATATTCCCGGTAGAAATATAATAATATACAATAAAATTAAAATACTACAATAATTACAGAATAAAATAACATAATTACAGCAATAAAATAACGTAATAACAGAATAAAATAACGGCGTTTGCCTGCCGATCCGGAGTTGCGCTTGGGCCGGACACAGGTTCGATTCCCGCTTGGGTTGATTACTTAGTTGGGTTTTTTCAGAGGTTTTCCCCAGCCATGAGGTAAATTTCAGGTAATCTATGACGAATCCTCGGCCTCATCTTGCCAAATATCATCTCGCTATCACCAATCCCATCGACGCTAAATAATCTCGTAGTTGATAAAGCGTCGTTAAATGACCAAATAAAAAAATAATAAAATAACATAATTGTAGCAATAAAATAACATAATTACATCAATAAAATAACATAATTACAGAATAAAATAACATAATTACATCAATAAAATAACATAATTACAGCAATAAAATAACATAATTACAGCAATAAAATAACATAATTACAGGATTACAATAACATAATTACAGCAATAAAATAACATAATTACAGCAATAAAATAACATAATTACAGCAATAAAATAACATAATTACAGAATAAAATAACATAATTACATCAATAAAATAACATAATTACAGCAATAAAATAACATAATTACAGCAATAAAATAACATAATTACGGGATTACAATAACATAATTACAGCAATAAAATAACATAATTACAGCAATAAAATAACATAATTACGGGATTACAATAAAATAACATAATTACAGCAATAAAATAACATAATTACAGCAATAAAATAACATAATTACAGCAATAAAATAACATAATTACAATAAAATAACATAATTACAGCAATAAAATAACATAATTACATTACAATAACATAATTACAGCAATAAAATAACATAATTACAGCAATAAAATAACATAATTACAATAACATAATTACAGCAATAAAATAACATAATTACAGCAAAATAAAATAAAATAACATAATTACAGGATTACAATAAAATAATTACAGCAATAAAATAACATAATTACATAAAATTAATTACAGCAATAAAAACATAACATAATAACATAAGCAATAAAATAACATAATTACAGCAATAAAATAACATAATTACGGGATTACAATAACATAATTACAGCAATAAAATAACATAATTACAGCAATAAAATAACATAATTACGGGATTAACAAATAACATAATTACAGCAATAAAATAACATAATTACAGCAATAAAATAACATAATTACAGCATTAAAATAACATAATTACAAATAAAATAACATAATTACAGCAATAAAATAACATAAACATTACAGGAATAAAATAACATAATTACAGCAATAAAATAACATAATTACAGCATAAAGCAACATAAACTCAATAAAATAACATAATTACAGAATAAAATAACAAATTACAGAATAAAATAACATTTACAGCATAAAATAACATAATTACATAAAATAACATAATTACAGCATAAAATAAAATAATTACAGCAATAAAATAACATAATTACGGGATTACAATAACATAATTACTCAATAAAATAACATAATTACAGCATAAAATAACATAATTACAGCATAAAATAACATAATTACAGCAATAAAATAACATAATTACAGCAAAAATAAAATTACAGGATAACATAATTACAGCAATAAAATAACATAATTACAGCATAAAGTAACTTAATTACTCAATAAAATAACATAATTACAGAATAAAATAACATAATTACAGAATAAAATAACATAATTACAGCAATAAAATAACAATTACAGAATAAAATAACATAATTGTAGCAATAAAATAACATAATTACAGAATAAAATAACATAATTACATCAATAAAATAACATAATTACAGCAATAAAATAACATAATTACAGCAATAAAATAACATAATT
Source organism: Periplaneta americana (assembly GCA_025594305.2). NCBI lineage: Eukaryota > Metazoa > Arthropoda > Insecta > Blattodea > Blattidae > Periplaneta > Periplaneta americana. The sequence goes on from JAJSOF020000011.1 coordinate 27,627,609, forward strand.
ACAGCAATAAAATAATTATAATTAAAATAACATAATTACAATAAAATAACATAATTACAGCAATAAAATAACATAATTACAGCAATAAAATAAATAAAATAACATAATTACAGCATAAAGAACATAATTACTGAATAAAATAACATAATTACAGCAATAAAATAACATAATTACTCAATAAAATAACATAATTACAGCATAAAGTAACTTAATTACTCAATAAAATAACATAATTACAGCATAAAATAACTTAATTACTCAATAAAATAACATAATTACAGAATAAAATAACATAATTACAGCATAATTACAGAATAAAATAACATAATTAATAAAATAACATAATTACAATAAAATAACATAATTACAGCATAATTACAGCAATAAAATAACATAATTACTCAATAAATAAAATAATTACATAAAATAACATAATTACAGAAAAATAACATAATTACAGCATAAAATAACATAATTACAGAATAAAATAACATAATTACAGCAATAAAATAACATAATTACAGCAATAAAATAACAGCATAAAATAAAATAACATAATTACACTCAATAAAATAACATAATTACAACAAAATAACATAATTACAGCATAATTACAGCATAAAATAACATAATTAATAAAATAACATAATTACAGCATAAAATAACATAATTAACAATAAAATAACATAATTACAGCAATAAAATAACATAATTAAATAAAATAACATAATTACAGAATAAAATAACATAATTACAGCATAAAATAACATAATTACAGCAATAAAATAACATAATTACAGCAATAAAATAACATAATTACAGCAATAAAATAACATAATTACAGCAATAAAATAACATAATTACGGGATTAAATAACATAATTACAGCAATAAAATAACATAATTACAGCAATAAAATAACATAATTACAGCATAAAATAACATAATTACAGCAATAAAATAACATAATTACAGAATAAAATAACATAATTACAGAATAAAATAACATAATTACAGCATAAAATAACATAATTACAGCAATAAAATAACATAATTACAGCAATAAAATAACATAATTACAGCAATAAAATAACATAATTATTACAATAACAATTACAATAAAATAACATAATAAATAAAATAACATAATTACAGCAATAAAATAACATAATTACAGCAATAAAATAACATAATTACAGCAATAAAATAACATAATTACAGAATAAAATAACAATAACATAAAATTACAGCATAATTAAACATAACAATAAAATAACATAATTATAAAATAACATAATTACAGCATAAAATATAAAATAACATAATTACAGCAATAAAATAACATAATTACAGCAATAAAATAACATAATTACAGAATAAAATAACATAATTACAGCATAAAATAACAATAAAAAAATAACATAATTACAGCATAAAATAACATAATTACATAATTACAATAAAATAACATAATTACAGCAATAAAAAACATAATTACATTAAAATAACATAATTACAATAAAATAACATAATTACAGCATAAAATAACAAATTACAACAAAATAACATAATTACAGCAATAAAATAACATAATTACAGCATAAAATAACATAATTACAGCAATAAAATAACATAATTACAGCAATAAAATAAAATAACAATAATTACAGAATAAAATAACATAATTACAGAATAAAATAACATAATTACAGCATAAAATAACATAATTACAGCAATAAAATAACATAATTACAGCAATAAAATAACATAATTACAGCAATAAAATAACATAATTACAGCAATAAAATAACATAATTAGGATTACAATAACATAATTACTCAATAAAATAACATAATTACAGCATAAAATAACATAATTACAGCAATAAAATAACATAATTACAGCAATAAAATAACATAATTACAGAATAAAATAACATAATTACAGCAATAAAATAACAAATTACATAAAATAACATTTACAGCAATAAAATAAATTACTCAATAAAATAACATAATTACAGCAATAAAATAACATAATTACAGAATAAAATAACATAATTACAGCATAAAATAACATAATTACAGCAATAAAATAACATAATTACAGAATAAAATAACATAATAAAATAACATAATTACAGCAATAAAATAACATAATTACAGCAATAAAATAACATAATTACAGCATAAAATAACATAATTACAGGATAATAATACAATAAAATAAATAAAATAAAATATAATTACAGCATAAAGTAAAATAACATAATTACTCAATAAAATAACATAATTACAGCATAAACTCAATAAAATAACATAATTACTCAATAAAATAACATAATTACAGCATAAAGTAACTTAATTACTCAATAAAATAACATAATTACAGAATAAAATAACATAATTACAGAATAAAATAACATAATTACAGCATAAAATAACATAATTACAGCATAAAATAACATAATTACAGCAATAAAATAACAATTACAGCAATAAAATAACATAATTACAGAATAAAATAACATAATTACAGCATAAAATAACAATAAAAAAATAACATAATTACAGCAATAAAAAATAACATAATTACAGAATAAAATAACATAATTACAGCAAAAATAACATAATTAAAAATAACATAATTACAGCAATAAAATAACAATTACAGCAATAAAATAACATAATTACAGCAATAAAATAACATAATTACAGCATAAAATAACATAATTACAGCATAAAATAACATAATTACAGCAATAAAATAACAATTACAGAATAAAATAACATAATTACAGCAATAAAATAACATAATTACAGCATAAAATAACATAATTACAGCATAAAATAACATAATTACAGCAATAAAATAACAATTACAGAATAAAATAACATAATTACAGCAATAAAATAACATAATTACAGCAATAAAATAACAATTACAGAATAAAATAACATAATTGTAGCAATAAAATAACATAATTACAGCAATAAAATAACATAATTACAGCAATAAAATAACAAATTACAGCAATAAAATAACATAATTACAGAATAAAATAACATAATTACAGCAATAAAATAACATAATTACAGCATAAAATAACATAATTACAGCAATAAAATAACATAATTACAGAATGAAATAACATAATTACAGCAATAAAATAACAATTACAGAATAAAATAACATAATTCCAGAATAAGATAACATAATTACAGCAATAAAATAACGTAGAATTAAGTCACACTTTTCCATCTTCAGTATACTAATGCGATCTTCCCGGTAACTCATCTAGTTTCGAACCCAACGTCTGCAGAGAAACATTGCAAACGGATGTAAGACGTACCCCCCTTGGAGGTACCTCTGTGCAAAAATTTATTCAAAACGATGCGTCCGTTTGCAAATTGAAAGGGGGGAGGAGCACCATAACATACTCGCTTCCGTCACGCCCCCTTCCTTTCAGAGCAGAGGCCAAAAAAGTCTGCCGTACAGTGGAAGAATATAATTGAGGCGGCTCACCCACGGAGCGGGGGGCCCCTGCTCTGAACGGTACATCTGATGTGCGTGGTGCATGCGATACGGCGCCCGTCCGAAACGCGCGACAAGCGTGCTTGCGTGACAGTGGGGCCCGGAGCGTACCAAGTCAATTGTCACAAATCTGTTGTCTTCGAACAACTGTGATACGACAGGCACAGTTTTCTTACACCTATCTTCCCTCTGCCATTTCTCTGATGGCGTCTCTCTACGGAGCTGGGACAAACTTCGTTTCGAATTTCGATACTGACAAATACTACAAATGGTAGCCATACCAACACATAAGACATCATCGTATTCATCATCATACACAATCTCGCTCTCGCGCTTGTGGAATACCCTACCCAGTGACATCAGAGACTGTCGGAATTTAGAAGCGTTCAAAAGCAAGCTTATTAAGCATTTTCTTACTGCTTAGAGTAGGTTTAATTTGTATTTAATCAATAAAAGAAATGCTTCTCTCTTCTTAACTTTTACAATAAACTGTCAAGCTTTTATTAATTGATTTTTATTGTATCTGTAAATTTAATATTAATTGTAATTATAATTGTAATTGTATTCTTAATATTGTAGTTGTAATCCCCTGGTAGAGGGGAAGAGAAGGCCTGATGGCCTTATCTCTACCAGGTTAAATAAATAAATAAATGAATAAATAAATAAATAAATAAATAAAAATTTTGTAACTGGTATGTAGGCACCTGAGACAAGTGTCGACAATATTTGTCGGTACTGGAGTTCCATGAAATTGAAATTGTACTAGATTTCTGAACCGGTTACTGGAAGCTAGTGAAATTTGAACATACTAATAATTAATTAATATCAGTATTAATATTAATACATAATAGCTATTTTATGTATTGCGTTGTGGTTATAATTCAAGACTATAGTCAGGTAAGTTTTCGGAGTTAGTACTAATAATTTTTATGTGGTCAAACAAAATACATTTTTAGGTTAGGTTTCGTGAGTCAATTGTTTAGTCAAACCAATGAATTTCGTATTGCCAGACAAAATATTTGACATGTTGATTCCTTTCTCGTATAGTTTGCCTACGAAATTATGTTACAAATTATTGAATTGTTTAGAATAACCTTCGAACATAAAGTACTGTAAGTAAATAAGTCAATTAGTACGTAGGATCGTGTGTTATCTGGTAACAGTTGGCAACACTGACAAGACGGCAATATTTGCTGTTTAGAAATTGTTCTTATGTGACCCTCACTAATTAGATTCATGCTTAAGTTCGTGGCGTTTTTGTTCTTCATCACAATATTGCGTTGTTAGGAGATTGTTTACCGTTCGTCATTTGTCATTTGTTATTTGGAGTGTTATGCCTTGTAAATATGCCTTGAATTTTGCAGATTTAAGATTTTCTTGTGAGCTAAAGAAAATGGAGTGTTAAGTGGAAAGAAAAATGACACTTCCGACATATTTTCTGTTTGAGTTACCCATGTTTTTAACTTAAATTTATTTAATATTTTTCAGGTTTATTTTTTTTTATAAAATCAAGTATATGAAGTAGAAAGATAATATAGAAACCAAAATATGCCTGTAAACATTGTATGCATGCTGTAAAAATTGTAACTTTATAGATTCAAAAGTTGAGAAGTAGTAGCAAAATTTCTTTACTTATTTCACTTATACACAATGGCCATACGCTCAGAATACCCAATTCTCTTAAAACCGAAGAATAGGAAGTAATCAGGAAATACTTGACAAATAAATATATTAACATAAAAGGAGGAATATGAAGGTATATATTAAAGTGATGGTGAATCGAAAAGCAGAAATATAAAGGTCCATAATAACTATGAATTTTAAAGTTGGCTTATTTACGGCTTTTAAGGAACCCGCAGGTCCATTGCCGCCCTCACATAAGCTCGCCATCGGTCCCTATCCTTAGCAAGAGTAATCCAGTCTCTACCATCATATCCTAATAATAATAATAATAATAATAATAATAATAATAATAATAATAATAATAATAATAATAATAATAATCAGTGGCGCTACAACCCGTGAAGGGCCTACCTAGATCGACCAGCCGGCTGCTGGCCTCACGCCACATGCCGAAGCAGAGGTGGACGATCATCCAACCAGAATGGAGGTATCGTGTGGTTAACAGATGATCCCCCCAGCCGTTATAGCTGGCATTCGCAACCGGATTTCGCTACCTATCGTAGCTCCCCAAGTACATCACGATACTGGGTGGGCACCGGTCCCATACACTGACCGAAATTTCATGAGAAAATTTCTTCTCCCATGAGGATTCGAACCAGCGCCCATTCCGTAGCGCGAGTCCTAGGCAGGATGCTTTAGACCACGACGCCACGGCGCGGGACACCATCATATCCTACCTCCCTCAAATCCATTTCAATATTAGCCTTTCATCTACGTCTCAGCCTCCCCAAAGGTCTTTTTCCCTCCGGAATCCCAACTAATACTCTATATGCATTTCTGGATTCATCCATACGTGCTACATGCCCTGTCCATCTCAAACGTCCGGATTTAATGTTCCTCCAGAGGTCTGCATCGGAAGTTTTCGCTCGAGCGCCAAGTAGTTCATAGCATAATCCGATAGTAGCGCACATGCATGATGGGTAAAATTGTCGCGAGCGATAAATCCTCGAACAGTATAAGCCGAGCTTTAGACATTCGTTCTTGTTACATTGATGAACTGTGTAGTAACATCATAGATGTTTATCATTTCAAAACTTTGCAGTGTTTACCTAACCTCTCCATAGTACAACTACAAAACTTGCTTTAAAATGTAATATAAATGTTGTAGGTAAATGTTTTTTTCCCCTCCCACACAGGAGTGATTTTGTTTTTGCCACATCTGATAGATGTCATTGGATGTAAATGTAATTATTATAAACGGAGAACACAATCACGATAATGCAAGAAATGTATCAAGTTCTAGTAATAATAATAAGAATAATAATAAAAATAATAATAATAATAATAATAATAATACTTACTTACTGGCTTTTAAGGAACCCGGAAGTTCATTGCCGCCCTTACGTAAGCCCGCCATTGGTCCCTATCCTGAGCAAGATTAATGCAGTCTCTACCATCATATCCCACCTCCCTCAAACCCATTTTAATATTATCTTCCCACCTACGTTTCGGCCTCCCCAAAGGTCTTTTTCCTCCGGCCTCCCAAGTAACACTCTATATGCATTTCTGGATTCGCCCATACGTGCTAATAATAATAATAATAATAATAATAATAATAATAATAATAATAATAATAATAATAATAATAATCTCTAATAATTACTGTATCAGTCTTTGCGTCTGTAACATTTGTGCAGCACGATTATTCGTTTTATTATATTTTCTGTGACGTTATCTCTGTACTAATATTGTTAATAATTTACTGCTATATCAATAATATTTTGTAAAACGTTTCTACATTGTCGCAGTATATAGGCGGAACACTGTGTATGGACTTATCATATTATAGTATGTATGTGGTAAATCAAATATTGAATAATTATTAACTAAGAATAATAACTGTATATCGAAGTTTTTCATATGATTTTATTTATAATTTCATGTTACTGTTTTGGTACGTTCCATTAGACGTTTGTCATAAACGCAGAAAATAAAACCTTATTTTTACCGTGTGAGCAAAACATATGTGTATCTTATCTGTCGCCTTCCATACAAGATAAGACATGTCGGTGAGATGACCTTGTACTGTGCTTCTATTTATTACGAGCGTATCACGACCGATCTTATCTCACTCGAGCGTGCGACATTCGACCGAGTTCAAGCGAGCGATTTAACTCCAATGCAGCACTCTGTTTCCTAATTATGTCAGGTCAAGAATACAATGCGTACAGTTCTGCGTTGTGTAACTTTCTCCATTCTCCTGTAACTTCATCTCTCTTAGCTCAAATATTTCCTAAGCACCTTATTTTCAAACACCCTTAACCTCTCTTCCTCTCTCACAATGAGAGTTCAAGTTTCAAAACCATAAAGAACAACCGATAATATAACTGTTTTTGTAAAGTTGGCTGACAAATAAATATCAACATCAATACTGGTATTTTTTTTTAATTCAAGAAGGAAGATGATGTTAGCCGTGTTCCGATCTCAATAATGATGTACTTTTCGTGACATTTCCATTTAATTCCAACAGAAGTTTGTTATCGTCACAGGTAGACTCATCCATGTCAGCCCGGTGAAAAGCTGCGCTGCCATTTTCACAGGAGGCTGAATATGATTATCATGAGGGACAGAAAAATACTGTACAGCCACCCTCTCGCCTGGGGCGACTTGATTTTGCGGGCCGGAGAGCACAAATTCACAATAGTCATTTATATTAACGGACTTTCAGTTTTTTTGTCGTTTTTAGCTGTCTATTGTACTTGCATGCCCGTCCGTCGGACTGCGAGCACGAAAAAACCTGCATTCACTCGCCGGATATTTGTTAAATTTGACGTTCGTTAGTGTAATACATTAAATGAATCCAAATCAGAAGCATGCGGATGTTACGAGACGCTCAGAGCCTGATGATTAGGACATCAGCTTTCCACGCTGGAGATCCCTATTCAAATCCGAACACATCCAAGAGGAATTATTTATTTATTTATTTATTTATTTATTTATTTATTTATTTATTTTTATTTATTTTATTTATTTATTTATTTATTTATTTATTTATTTATTTATTTACCTATTTATTTATTACCTGCTTACCTACCTTTGCTTACTTACTTACTTACTTACTTGCTTACTTGCTTACTTACTTACTTACTTACTTACTTACTTACTTACTTACTTACTTACTTACTTACTTACTTACTGGCTTTTAAGGAACCCAGAGGTTCATTGCTCCCCTCACATAAGCCCGCCATTAGTCCCTATCCTGAGCAAGATTAATCCAGTCTCTATCATCATATCCCACCTCCCTCAAATCCATTTTAATATTATCTTCCCATCTACGTCTCGGCCTCCCCAAAGGTCTTTTTTCCTCCGGCCTCCCAACTAACACTCTGTATGCATTTCTGGATTCACCCATACGATTATCCATGTGCTAATAAGGATAAATGTTCATCTTCCTTCTTGCTTAAAAATGTCCCTTGTGCAGATACCTTGTATTTTCCTATTTTGACTATGCCGACATTTTATTGACTGACCTTTTCAACGCCAACAAAACGAAACTTCAACGTGCTCATAATTTGTGTGTACGTTTTGTAAGTAAAGTTCGCAAATATGATCATATTACCCCATCCCTGGAACTATAGGTTGGCTTAAACTAGATAAGAAAAGAAATTTACGTTCACTTCTCCTTCTCTTCGAAATATTGAACTCTTTTATCCCTTCGTACCTGTCGTCTCGCTTCACTTACCCTTCTTCCCACCATAATCTGAACACACTCTCTCGCCATGAAACAGTACTAACAATACCATCCCATCGCACTTCCTCATACTCATCCTCTTTCACTTTCACAATACCCCTGCCAAGACTCTGGAATTCGCTACCTGCTAGCATCAGGGACTGTCGAAATAAAACTGAATTCAAACACAAACTTACTAGGCACTTGGTCAGTAATTGAGACTCGTTCAGACATGGCTTCTTGTAAATACTTATCTTATTCTAGCACAAAATATTTCAATATCCAGTAATTTCATCACTATACAAGGTGTAAGGAGTATAAGCGCCGTTCTTTTCACAGTCGTCGGGGACGGTCTACAGGAAAAAAAAAAAGTCTTACAACATAGGGTCAAAACTTGATAGTTTTCCCAGAAAAAAAATTTATTTCCTTATTTTATTTGCGTTATACTGTTTATATCGTTAGTAAAATTTCGAAAAAAAATTATATCAGTAGATATATCTAGCAAAGAGTTAATATTAGTTTAAATACATATTTGTGTGTTCTATTACGTTTTTGTCAAATTAAATAAAAGGCACACTTAAATTTGTTAATATTCTGGCGTGAGAGACGTGGCAACTTGTTCAGCAGGCAGTACTCTGCACAGACGTACGTACGAGTCAGCTGAGTTCAAGCTCCCTGTCCATAGGTCTACTGCAAAGGGATGACAGTTCAGTACAGGCATTCAATAAACAACTTACAATGTCATTTACAGTTTAGGAATAAGAGTATCATATGTTATTAATTTATGGCGAAAGTCGTCGTAATTCAAACAAGACAAGAAGGATGTACCGTCAACATTTTCCGCAAAGGAGTTTACCTAATCGGCGAACTTTTGTAGCAGTTTCTCAACGATTTTAAGAAACCAGGAGTCCCTTACCCCTTTTCGAAAATCAGACAACCGGAAATTCGTTTAAAAATGACAATGCTTTACGGAAACGAAAGAGATTAAAATTTTGTATTAGAAAAGTTTCGTGTGATTTTGTACAGAAAACCATTATTGTTTATTTTTTAGAATTACAATAAAAATGGAGCAATATTGTTACATAAAATGTAAATTTACCATAATGTTGTATTAATGAGGTTGAAAGTTTGTATTTGCTGCTCGTTTTATGTGAACAGCAGTATTATCATGGTCCGTTCCTGCATTAGAACAGAGCATCTTTACCGGTATGTTTGTACCCGCTTGAGCTGTACTGTGTACTTATAAACCCACTCCTCCCTATTCAGCAACGTTACAAAACGTCTAATACTGTAAACTTTAATAATTAGTTAAATATTGTAATTAGAAAAAAATTGTAAGGACATTTTTTCTTCCTTATGACATGAATAATCATCAATTAAAATAATGGCACTTATACCCCTTACATCCTGTATATACTATACTACTACACTGTATACTATACCAGCGTTTCTCAAACTTTTCTGAAATGGGGACCACTTTTCTTAGTCAGAACACTTTCGTGGACCACCTTACTCTTGTTCCCTTCGAAAGCAAATTTATCATTTTTGTAGCATATTTTAATACCAGTATATTTATACAGAGACATCATTTTATTTTTACTTCAATTTTTATTGTACCTGAGTTTTTTAATGTACTTCACTCCCACCCCTTCTACTAAGGAAGTTCCAACTCCACACAGAACCAAGACCGCAGATAGTAAGCAGTACTGAGTTACTGAGTATAGTACGTTCCAGAAATATGTTCGCGTTTTCCAGTGACGAAAGAGCTTTCAATATTGAATCATATTTTCGCACAGGTACTGTCCGTTTGCCTACGTCGCATCCCGATTTCCCCCACCTGCTTCTGCTCGCCCCTCTGTAATAGCTGGGCTGTCTTAGCTCTTTTCTGAAAACATTAATTTCTCTTATGAATTGGACGTTTACGTAATATTATACAGCTGTTTAATTTAACTTAAATAAAAGGACCTCGTTACGTAATTAACTGTCACGTGATTTCCTCCCTTTCTACAATCCTGCGGCATAACCACTTGGACGGACAGTAGATAGCATGTCTGAGTAATTTTATATTTTGGGTCGGGCAGAAGTGAAGATTGAATTTACAGTACGTAGAGTAGGTACAGAATTATTTCAACATGAGTTACTAGTACGAAGGACGAAACTGGCAATTGGAATTAGATGCAATAGTCTATAGTGCGATAATATGCAGAAAAGAACTGAAGCCTGTATCGAAATGAACGGCCACCATTTTCAAAATTCTGTTTAAATATTCATATTATGATTATTTTTCAATTTAACTTCTTTCTCTATATTGTACGCTAATGTGCTGTAGACAGTATAATATACACTGCATAATGAATACGTTCGCATGGATAACTCACTTCGTGAGTAAAAACACTTATTCTTAATACAGTACTGTACTTTGATTAAAGAAAAACCTAATGAAAATTATCAAACTCAAAATCGCGATATTTCCTAGTTTACATAAATGAATGAACTACTTTTCTTCCTTCCTATACCTAGCAGAGTGATTTGTGTTTTACGCCAGTATCATCGAACTCCAGTCTTGGAGGGGGGAGCAAGCGGTGTTTCCGGTTCTCTAAAGGTATAGACAGGTTAATATTAAAATGTTAGTAAAAATAAAATGATGTCCCTGTATTTTAAAACAGAATCAATTAATTAAAATTAATTTAATTCATTTAATTTTATATTAGTATTAACTAATTAAGTTAATGTTAACAGAAAAAATTCATTTTTGTTTTTTAATAAATCAAGGCTATTCGAGTTCGGATAATCTTTAAGTTATTAACTAAACAAAATAAATAAATGTTGGTACTCACATTAATGAGATGGATAAGCCTGCCGATTCCTGCACAATTGTTATATGTTTGGATGTATGCTGGTACGCTTAAGTCGGAGATCGTCATATACATCGAGTCGATTTCGGTAATTTGTGTTTATTAGAGTTAGTGATGAATACCTTTTCTCACACAGATACGTTAAAGCAAACTGAATTATAGTCTGTGAAGCACCATTGTACAGTTCACTATATTCTCTGTTCACTTGTGATGAGGTCCAGAAATACACCATACCTTACGCTTGGAATTTCATTTTAAGTCCGGTTTTCTGCTGCCCACTACCCTATGTTATGCTTCAGGAACTGCCGATCACAGATCAGAAAAGTACACTACAGCTAAAATTCTCGAGCAGTTCAAGGTTCCTACAGACAGTAAAATCTCGAATCGAAAGAGAATGAATTGGAAAAATAAATGGAACAATAAACTAGATTACATAAAAGCACGTTTTTTCATTTTTATTTTTTTTCAGGTCCATTTAAATGGCGGTTCTGCAGCTCTCTGCAGTTCTTATTGTAGAGCCGCCCCTGGTCACTGCATAATTATTTTTCAATAACGAAATCATTTTCAACCAAAAAAAGACTCTTAGGGTTGGAAATGGTGAAAAAATCTTATGTTTTACGGAACTGACCCACAAACCAAGTTTCCTCTTGAACCCCTTTATTTTCTCATGCGCATTGAGAACAGTCAAAGAATTACCTTGTAGAGAGAGATTTAGTTCGTTTAGTTTTGAGAATACATCTGAAAGATATGCCAATGTAGACTGCTTAGCCGCATGTCATCAGCTGATGTGCAGGGAAAAGATGGCGAGAAACACCACGTTCATAGTGCTTTAAATCCCTCTTTTGTTGCTGAGAATAGAGTGGGAAGTCTGTAGACAGGTAGGGGAATAAATTTCATAAAATATCAGTACTGGGAGAAAAAGTGAATTGCAATTGAATTCTCTTGGGACAGCAAAGGCTTTTATCCTCTATTACTATGAACACCCTTCAGCCTGTCTCTCTCAACAACAAAATAATTCCTTTCAGTGCTACTGTAAAAAACCTCGGCATCTATTTCGACTCTAATATGAACTGGAATACGCAAATCAGATATATCTGTAGAAAAGTTTTCTCTATCATGCATTCTTTGAAACTGAGCCTGAAAATTTCCTTCCTACTAAACTAAAACAAATTCTAGTACAGACCCTTGTAATGCCTCACTTTGACTATTGTGATGTTTTATATAGTGACCTAAGTGCTGAACTTTCTCAAAAACTTCAACGTGTACATAATGTCTGCGTCCGATTTATTTTCAATATCCGCCGACATGATCATATATCGGAATATTTTCTACGACTCTCCTGGCTCCGCTTGCAAGATCGACGATTAGTACATTCTCTTTGCCTGCTATATCGAATTATACATGATTCCACACCCAACTACCTTGCCTCTCGGTTTACTCTCCTAGCTTCACATCATAATCGTAATACACGTTCACAGTACAATCTATTGCTATCAATGCCACGTCATCAGACATCTCTGTACTCAAGTTCTTTCTCAATAGCCATGGCCCGCTCATGGAATTCGCTTCCGCTGGAAATCAGGGGTAGTCTTAGTCCTCAGTTGTTTAAAATTAGGTTGTTTAGAAATATTTTAAATGCACAGAAGTAGTTTTTAGGTATAATTTTTATTTATTATTATTATTATTATTATTATTATTATTATTATTATTATTATTATTATTATTATTATTTTACACAGTCATTACTTTATTTTTCCATTAACACTAATATCTAGGTAATTGTCATTGTCTCAATGTAACACGTGCTGTGCTGATCATACTAATTGTACTATTCCTTTAGGGACGTATTCATAGACATTTTTAGCGCGGGCTTTCGATGGATTAGCAGCATTTTTATATTCATAAACCAGTGTTAGCGATAGGATATGATTTGAATTCTGTACTAGTAGCCAGTGGATAGCCGGGGCTAGCTTAGTACGCTCGTAGCGCGTGCTGCGAAATGTCTATGAATAGCACCCTTAGTTGTGAGATTATATTCATATGTACTAATTCTTTTTTTTTTCTTTTAACTTAATACTTGTATACTAGAATGTATTTTTCTGTTTGTGATTATGTATTCAGTCTCTTTTTTTATTACATATATATTTTTTTTATTATTGTTATTTCAAAGTTAATACTGATTGTGTATATGTATTCAATCTCTCTTTTCTACTTAATTATGTTTCTTATTATTTTTAAGTTCATATTTGTATACCGGTGTGTATTTTTTCTGTATGTGATTTGATCCTGGTTGAGTGGAAGAAAAGGCCTGATGGCCTTAACTCTGCCAGGGAAAATAAAACTATTATTATTACTATTGCCATGTATAACTTCCAAACTCTGAGATTTTAAGCTATAGTGTGATACGCAATTCATTTGAATTTTATTTTTTCTTCTGTCCTTTTTGAAGGACCACAAGGGCAGACCTCGGGGACCACAAGTGGTCCGCGGACCATAGTTTTAGAAACGCTGTACTATATTATATGCATGGACGAATAGGGATTCAAACCCACATCATCACGATTAAGTCACACTCATTGCGTATGCTACAGGCAATGTATTCGGATGTATTAGGTAAAAGAAATTGAATTTGTATGAAGTGACGTTCTTATGAAAGTTACAGAATAATGTCCGTCACTTAAGTGCTTTCAATTGTTCGCGTCATATTTGGTAAATACCGGCACACGCTACGTTGCTGTGACGCTAATGAGCGTTCAGAATGATTGACGTAGAATAGCATGAAACGCAAAAAGTGCATAATGATTTAATGGACAGACAAATTAATATTGACATTTGGAGACTATCTACTGTACAGCCATTCCAACATACATATCTGTGACGTTCAAGTAGGCTATTTCTATTTCTTTGGCACATACATGGACTCGGACATGCTTATACTGTACATGTTGATGCGCGCGAGTATTTGTACATCATTCCTGGATAAATGGATTGGTTGATAGTTAAGTTTAGTTTACTTTAGTTTAGTTAAAAGCCATTAAATAATATAAAATGACAATAGGTTAGGGAGAGGAGTACAACAAGGATGCCCTTTATCACCTACCCTGTTCAACATATATTTGGAGGATTTAGTGAAGGACTGTTTTCAAAACATGGGCGGAGTGATAGTATGAGGAAAAAGAATAAAGTGCATAAGATTTGCTGATGAAATGGCGTTGTTAGCAGAAGAGGAGATAATACTAAAAGATATGCTGCTGTGAGCAGTATGAAATGAAGATAAATGCCAACAAGACGAAGACTATGGTCATGGGAAGAAAAGTAAAGAAGGTAAACTTACGAATTATAAATGAGGCAGTAGAGCAAGTGGACAGCTTCAAATACAGTCACGAAGCTCAATACGTAGTAAATATGCAACCACACATAGTTGCTAACTACTAGGATCGCTACTATCGCCTCATTACAGACAATGCTAAATAGTACCTGCACAGTCTATTGTTCCTAGTACCCTCGTAAACTCAAGCTTCGTGGCTGTATATACTAGACTGTGGTAAAATCCCTCTTAACCGGCACCCAAATAACCGGTACTACCAAAACAACAGCACTTTTGGATGGACCAAAAAAATGTTTAAATCTGCAACATTGCCTCAGATGGGACCATCAGTTTTGCCACATTAGGAAGTTCGCACGAACTTTTATTTTCAGTGAATATTCGTACCTAAAATCAGTGTATTATTTCTGTTGTGCGATGTGTTTTAATAAAGAAAATCCACACAGTTTTCATGTTTATATAAGTATGTTCCTGCAGTAAGTATTGCCACATTAAGAAGTTCGCACAAACTTTCGTTTTCAATGAATATCCAAACCTAAAATTAGTGTATTATTTGTGTTGTGTCATGTGTTTTAATAAAGAACATCTACACAGTTTTTATGCATATTTAGTTATGTTCGAGCCGTCAGTGTTGCCACATTAGGAAGTTCGCACGAACTTTAATTTCCAGTGAATATTCGAACCTAAAATTCGTGTAGCCTATTATTTGTGTTGTGTGATGTGTTTTAATAAAGAAAATCCAAACAGTTTTATGTATATTCAATTATGAGCAAGTGATAGAGAAATAAGCTTCACATGGCTGTAGTTTCAACATTTGGCATAATGAAATACGAACTTTTGTTTTTGTATATAATTATCGATATTCATTCAATTACCCGGCAAAATCTCGTATCCGGAACTAGCCTGGTCCCTTTGGTACGGGATAAGAGAGATTCTACTGTACTTGGGGTGTATTACAGGGACATCATTTTATTTTTACTAACATTTCTAATATTAACCTGGCTATACCTTTGGATTGAGAACCGGAAACACCGTTTGCTACCCCCTTCCACGACTGGAGTTCGATGATACTGGCGTAATATACAAACAAATCACTTTACTAGGTATAGGAGGGAAAAAAAGTATTTCATCCATTTACATAAACTAGGAAATATCGCGATTTTGAGTTGATAATTTTCATTAGGTTTTTGTTTAATCAAAATAGAGTACAGTATTAACAATGAGTGTTTTTACTCACGAACTGAGCTTTCCATGCGGACGTATTCATTATGCAGTGTATATTATACTGTCTACAGCACATTAGCGTACAATATAGAGAATGAAGTTAAATTGAAAAATAATCATAATATGGATATTTAAACACATTTTTGAAAATGCTGGCAGTTCATTTCGATACAGGCTTCAGTTCTAATGTGCATATTATCGCACTATACACTATTGTACGTAATTCCAATTACCAGGTTCGTACTTCGTATCAGTAACTCATGTTGAAATAATTCTGTACCTACTCTATAAAAGAGTACATTACGTTCTGTAAATTTAATCTTCACTTCTGCCCGATCCGAAAAGATAAAATTACTCAGACATGCTATCTACTGTCCGTCCAAGTGGTTACGTCGCAGCGTCGTAGAAAGGGAGGAAATCACGTGACAGTTAATTTCTTAACGAGGCCCTTTTATTTAAGTTACTTTAAACAATTGTATGGGTATAACATTACGTAGACGTCCAATTCCTAACAGAAATTAATGTTCTCAGAAAAGAGCTAAGACAGCCCAGCCACTAGCATTTACAGTGAGGCGAATAGAAGCAGGTGGGGGAAACCGGGATGTGACGAAGGCAAATGGAAAATGATGCAATATTGAAAGCTCTTTCGTCACTGGAAAACGCGAACATATTTTTGGAACTTACTGTTTACTATGACCGTAAGGCTACTAGGCCTATGACTTTATATGCGGTCTTGGATCTGTGTGGAGGACGGTTGAACTTCATTAGTAGAAGGGGTGGGAGTGAAGTACATTCAAAAACTCAGGTACAATAAAAATTGAAGTAAAAATAAAATGATGTCCCTGTATAAGCAGTAACATGAGCTGATGCCAAGAAGTCAAAAGGAGAATAGCAATGGCAAAGGAAGCTTTTAATAGAAAAAGGAGCATCTTCTGCGGATCTCTGGAGAAAGAACTAAGGAAGAGACTAGTGAAGTGCTTTGGTGGAGTGTAGCATTGTATGGGACAGAAACATGGATATTACGACGAAGTGAAGAGAAACGAATAGAAGTAATTGAAATGTGGACAGACAGAGTAAGAAACGAAGCTGTGTTGGAAAGAGTGGATGAAGAAAGAATGATGCTGAAACTGATCGGAAAGAGGAAAGGTAGGATTTCGTCGTTAAATAAATAAATAAAAAGTGACAGCATGATGATGATGATGATGATTATGATGATTCTTGTTGAGAATAGATCAGTCACGAAGCAACTAGTAATAAAACGTCTGTAGTTTTATAGATCTTTATTTTTGTTAATTACTTTATCCATTACTGCAATGTAAAAAATGAAACGTTTTATTATGTATTCTGTTTATTCTGTTATTTGCATCTATGTGTCATAACAATCATATTCCACACAGAAGCTAAATATTTTACGATTTAAAAAAAAATAGTGGGTGAGGGGGAAGTCAGGTTTAATTCAAACTCAGTTTATTTATTGATTTTGCTACGTGTTTCGCATAAAAACTGCATCTTCAGGTTTGTCAATACAATTCAGGCCGCACAATATGAGTGGGGATTAATTTCACAGCTTGTATGGAATCTCGTTTCTGCTTTCGTGCAACGAGTTTACCGATTTATATCGGTAACGAAGCACGCAAACTTACCAATCAAATTATTCAAGCCTCGTGCTATATCATCCTGTGGAACTGAATATTGTTTTGGAACATACAGTTTGTGAACTAAACGCATGGGAATCCTATGGTTCCGTTGCCATGGTTACGCTAAATGCAAGAGTGAAATTTAGGATCTAATTTCAGACTTTGAAGCATTTTTTTAGAATGAGGGGCGGACTAAATGGGCATCGATTTTGATACTGTGAGTTGTAGAAATAAAGAACGCTCTTTGATCCCACTGATAGTTCGAGTTGCATTGTTTTGAAACTCGGATGGAAATAAAACAATATCAAATGCAAGTTCTAACATTAGATTTAAAGTAATGTTATGTACTGTATACATACGGTAGTTCAAAGACGCCAATTTTAATATTTTATAAATTATAGATGTACCTATATTGCATAAATAATAATAATAATAATAATAATAATAATAATAATAATAATAATAATAGTGATTTATTTTAGCTGGCAGAGTTAAGCCGTAAGGCCTTCTCTTCCTCAACCAGCAAAAAGTATACATACATATGTATGAACTTACAAAGAATTCAACAATTTGATTTAGATAAGAGCTACATGTATACAAGAGTTATTTACGAATCAAACAGTAAAATACTATGAACTATTAATTAAACAATGAAATAGTAGCAGAATTAAGCTAAAATACAAAGAATGTTAATATATTTCAAATAATGTTACATAATAGAAAGAGATTATTATGAGACAATTTTGAAAAAAAGCACTATCAGGATGCATGTCTAAAGGAAGAAGTAACAATGTACTCAGTGATAGTTTGTCAGTATGATTGAAGTGAAATGCTAATAAGGTTATCTCTTAAGCTGTTTTTAAAAGTGTTTATTGTCTTTCAGCCCCTAATACTTTGTGACAAGGAATTCCATTGTTGCGAGGTGGATACTGTAAAAGATGATGAATAACAAGATGTTCTATGAAGAAGTATACTTAGCGTGCCACAGATAAGTGCTCTGGTATTTACGTCGTGGTTAGAGTGTAGATAAGAGAAACGAGACGAAAGGTAATTTGGTGTTGAAGTGTGCAGAATTGGAAAGAGTAGAGACAAAGAGTCCGGTGGTTCAGGACTACAATACGAGCTTTAGCTCACTCAAAACCGCAACCTAAATAATAGGCTAGTATTACACTATCATAGTTATTTGACAAAGATCTTTTATAGAATATGACAGTGTAATAGGTTTTAGTTTATAAAGGTTTCTTAGATAAAAGATATTTTATAAAAATGTAAGCGCAATGAAAGATCTACCTAGCTTGAAACCAGTATTGCAGAACGTAAATATTGTTGGACTGTTACTACGAGGAAAATACTGATAATGAGAATATGAAACAAATGAAGTGTTATGCAAATCTGGCTTTTAGGTAGTAGCTCCCTGTAAAGCAGGTTTGAATAATTTCAAAGAAAAATTGTTTCGGGGCCGGACATCAATCCCGGGACCCTTCGCTTAGCGCACGAATGCTCTGCCGACTGAGCTGCCCCAGGAACTATACACGACACCGTCACAATTTTTCCTTTATATCCACACAACTCAAATGGGCTGACAAGGCGTCAGAACCCAACTTGGAGTGCACGCAATTCTGTCTGATTGAAATTGTGGGTTCCCGTTAACGTATCTCCAGTAACGAATATATTATGCAAATCTGGCTTTCAGGTAGTAGCTCCCTCTAAAGTAGGTTTGAATAATTTCAGGAAAAATTGTTCTGGGCCGGGCATCGATCCGGGACCCTTCGCTTAGTGCAGGAATGCTCTGTCGACTGAGCTACTCCTGGAACTATATGAAATTGTGACGGTGTCGTGTATAGTTCCTCGGGTAGCTCAGTCGGCAGAGCATTCGTGCGCTAAGCAAAGGGTCCTGGGATCGATGCCCGGCCTCCGAACAATTTTTCCTTGAAATTATTCAAATGAAATGTTATTTATAAAACACAAAACACGGACTACAAAAACAGAAATAAAAGACGAGAAATGTAGGCACATAAAAATAGCAGAGACTATAACTGCTGTACATGAAGGATATACAAGTCTGGACAGATTGAAAATTGTCTTCATTCATTTTCAAATAATTTATATGACTTTTCAAGTTTTCGCATTGTACCTCTTTTTAATGAGTTTTGGTGGATACTTTTCTTGCCACGACTTCTAAAAATGCAACAAATTTTGAATGTAAATGTGTAAAAATATGACAACCACATTGGACTTCAGAAAAGAAGATGGTAATAGAGAAAATGAAATCAGAGATGTGTTTGAACTAATCTGATTTTAAACGAAATTCTAATAACATGGGCAATGTTCAAAAAGGTACTGAGCAATAGATGTTCAGAAATTGATTTCGAAGAGTTGGTGCAGTTCATTTAAGTTAAGTAAACAATTTCTTCTAATTGATTTATACAATTCCATCGCATACTGTAAATTGTGAGCGAGGATTTAGTTCATGAATCTTGTAAAAACTGGAATTAGAAACCGTCTTTCAGTAAAAAGAGTTGGCACTCTGCTAACAATAAATCTTGAAGGGTCTACTAGTAAAGAATCTCAATGTTTAGAGTGCCCATAAAATAACGTATTTTAATGTGATGTAAATTCAGCAGTAATTGATTCTAAACGTACCTACGTCTAATGATTTACTTACATAACTACATCTAGAGCAGGCATGTTAATTGATGCCTACAGGAGCAAGCGCGCGCTTTAGAACCTAGGAGAGCCTGAGCGCTTTACAGCGGAAAGGAAAGAGACAGACGAAAGAGGTGGTATATGCCGCTTGGTCGAGCAATATTCAGGGATGGCCAGCACTGATTCAATAGATAAAGGGAAGAAAACTTATTAAAACTGTACCCATGTTAATTTTTAGATTTGCCTGAGAAGTAGAAGTGCATTATAAGAATGTAAGTTTTAATTTTAATGCTCACTTTTCACAAGTTTGATTTTTTTATTCAAAAGAAATATTTTCTGGACTTTTCATATAGAAAAGTGAAATTTTCAGGTATAGGCCTATTTATTTAGTAGCCTTACAGAATGTTTTCGTAAATCTAATATACCGTATATACGTATTACTGAAGATAGTGTATTGACAATTTTGAAAATATTCGCATGGAAATTGTTTGTAAGGAAATGAATTAACAAAGCAACTACTGTTACATCATAAGCAAAAGATACGTGCCCATGTGTTGTAAAAATGTCAGCACTATAGCTTCAGCAGATTTCGAGAAAATAATTTAATATTCTGATGATAGGAAGTTGCTCACAAATATCACCTTAAAAGCATAATGCGATAAGAGTTCTGTTATTTAATATTAGTTACACTTAAAACAGATACAGTACCTAGGTAACTTTGCTTTGTACTGTAATATTGTTTTGATTAGTTTATTGATTACGTTTGTAAGGCTAAAGATACCATCAATATAAATTCCAACTTATCATGTCATACTCAATCTCTTTCTTTGGAATATCACTTTCTTTATGAATGATGTGTTTCATCCACGTAATACAGTATAATATTATACTACTATGGAATTTAAGTGAATATTCCTTCTTAACTCTCTATTATGTTATTAAGATTTAAAACACAAGTGCAATATTAAGAAATCAGTGTTAATACTTTTGTTTTACAGACAATATAGATAATATTAAACAGAAAGAAGCCTATAAAAATAACGACATAAAATTTCACGTTCCGTTTGAAGTTAGTGCACCACTGTTTTCTTAATCCAACAGGCTGCTTATTCATATACACAACCCTTCCTCTTTCCATACTTAGCGCTTGCTGCCCGCGCACGACGTCAAGGTCAGAGAAATGCGCTTGCTTTGATATCACTGATCTAGAGTGTGGTAAGATGGATTGAAAGTAATAAAACTCCAAGAAACAAATTACATAACTTTTTGTTTCTGCATACTTTATTAATTTTATCTCTGTGTACTTTATAATACTGCACAGGCATTTTGCACAAATATCATTTTTCATTTGTGCATTTTTGTGACAATTATTTCTTTTCTAGCTTAATCCCTGAGTACAATCCGAGATGTGGAAATGAAGACGTGTAAAAAGAATACTAGATGAGACAGGATCAGTTTTTATCTATCTAATTTTTCTCATTATTATAATTATTAAGTATTTTACTTTTCGACGATGGTCTACTGGTCAAGTCTGAAAATAAATTACAAAGGCTGGCATTTACTTTCAACCAGCTACCAGAGAACTTGAACTGCGAAACTTTTACAGAAATCAGAAGTAATTACGGTTTATTGGAAAGCCTCGGAAAGATCAACAATAGATGTAAATAGTAATACCACAGTCCCACAAGTTTCTAACTTTAACCTCGGCTGTAAAGTTACATATCGATGGCTGAGAAGTCAAACCTCGTATCTGTAAATTTGAGGGTAAATTAGAAAACTGTTTTAAAATTGATTTTTTCTAAAGTTAGAAAAACTTGTTACATAGTTTCCTACTTCGTAAAGTTACCTATTCGGGGACAAAATATCAGTAACTGTCCAATTTTGTGAACATAATAAAACGTAGTTAACCTAAATGGCCATTTTCGCAAATTCATTAGCCATCGATATATTATTAATGACGACATTGATAATAAAATTAAAAATATCAATTTATTTACGGCACAATTGAAAGAACGTACTTACTTACAATTGGCTTTTAGAGAACCCGGAGGTTCATTGCCGCCCTCGCATAAGCCCACCATCGGTCCCTATCCTGTGCAAGATTAATCCAGTCTCTATCATCATATCCCACCTCCTTAAAATCCATTTTGATATTATCCTCCCACCTACGTCTCGGCCTCCCCAAAGGTTTTTTTCCCTCCGGCTTCCCAACTAACACTCTATATACATTTCTGGATTCGCCCATACGTACTACATGCCCTGCCCATCTCAAACATCTGGATTTAATGTTCATAAATTATGTCAGGTATAAAATGCAATGCGTGTAGTTCTGCTTTGTGTATTTTTCCTCCATTCTCCTGTAACTTCGTCCCTCTTAGCCCCACATATTTTTCTAAGCACCTTATTCTCAAGCTGTTTTTTTACAGTGATGGGTTGTTAGCCCTTCGCGCAACCCCCAAGTTGGAGGACCACCCCTTATCGGCTGTCCGCGACTGCTTATTCAATCAATACATTCACAGCTACCTTCCATATGAGCCGTTCAAAGCAGAAGTGGTGTAAGTCAAAAATGGGTAATGAGGGTTAAAGTAAATATTCTGTAAAATACAGCGCAAAGTAGCAATTAATATTCAATTTATTTAAACTATTAGTAGTCGGTGAATAGCAAGAAGGACATATTAATTGCTACTTTGCGCTGTATTTTACAGAATTTTTACTTTAAACCTCATTAGCCAATTTTGACTTACACCACTTTTGCTCATATATGAAGGCCGTCTCCTCTATGCGGCAGCTGCCATCTCTATGAATTTGAATTAACCATTTTTGGCTTATGTTCTAGTTAGTCTTTCAAACAAGTTAATTATTTTGTTTAAACACGAGGAATTTCTCTTCGAATTATTTGTGGGGAGGAACGAGGCACCTCTATTAATTTTATTGCGGGATGACCCTCCTGGTTCTATAAGTTGCGAGGGCAGAAAGTTCCTTGTCCCCCCCCCCGAAGTCGGCACTTGTGATCAACATTATATCATCATCTGCTCCACTGTCTCTTAAGGTATAAAAAGTTCTACAAATTTTTCTTGACTTTCATAGCGGAAACCTTAATTAAACTTTGAGTATTGTTTACTCTTGCATGACTTTTTGTGGTTACTCTATAGCAAAAATGTATGCATAACAAAATGATATGATATATATTTCGTCACAGCACTTCTTTACATGTAATGGTGGACCTCACATTTACACGTATACGGTGCCACCATTAACAATCGTTACAAATAACATTTATTTGTAGTACACTTTATTAAAACTACCCTAATCCCACTACCTATCTCCCCTTTTACTACTCAGCCTATCGTCTAATTAAAACTTATCCTACCTTTCTTTTGCTATTCACTAGTTCACATATACCTTACTGTTTATATTAGTTCACTTCTGTAGCCGATTCGTTATTCAGTTCGCTATTCGCTATAACAACTTACTTCCACCATCGAATAGTTCCTGTTTTCAACACCTTCGTTAATCTGATAATCTTGATAATTTAATTCAGTACTGCTAGACAGTTCCTACTACTCTTTTCTTGATCTTTTATTAGTTCACTGATATTGGTCACTCATTACTCTAAAATACTATTCACTAGTCATTTTTCCCTAGCAAAACAGGTCGCTATCAGCACTTTTCTCTTCCTCTTTCACTGACCACTCCCCCCTCCTCTTCGTAGCTTGCACATTCTTCATTCGCTTGGCACAACAAAATAAAACATTGTTCTTTTATGTTTCCTATTTTCAAGATGGCTAAGATATTAGAAAGACTGTTATCAGAAATACGAGGATTTCCTATTTATATCCTGTGTAATTTAGAAAGATGTATATAGGCCTATATATTTTTTTCGGTATACATATATAGTAGTTTATTGCTTTCACGTGTTAAATATCAGGTAACGATACCTTGTTGACTAATTTCAGCCTGTTGTGGGCTATCTTCAGAACTGGAGTTTTAAAGATAGCCCACAACAGGCTGAAACTAGTCAACAAGATATCGTAACCTAATATTTAACACGTGAAAGCAATAAACTATATAGTATTCCGAAATGATATAGTGTTAAAATCTGTATAGGTAATCAAGATATGTATACAGAGTGATTCACTAGGATTTACCGTCTCTTACGGAACTTATTTCCGAAGACATTCTGAGCAAAAAAGTCATATCAACATTTGTCCTAATCTCAATATTTTCAGAATTACACTAATTTGAAGTTGTTCGTAAAATACTTATTTACTTTAGTTTTAATTTTTCAATTTTTAATTAAAAATGACGTTATTCTTACGGACTTATCACAAAAATTGTTACAAACCTTACAACTTTAGAAACTTGATTCTTTACAGTTTAATTATGCATACTAATGTACAGTCTTAAAGAATTTACAAGAGTGGCGTGATTTGTAACAATTGGGGGCTTAGAACAAAAAGCAGGTAAGTGACATTATTAAAAAAAATGAAGTAAGTGCGTGTTGTGATAGCCCAAAAGGATGTTTCTTTGGGATAAAATCAGGTAAGTGATCACACTGTGCAGTGTTGTTATATGGGCATCATTTCACCAAACTAGTGTATAATATTTCATTGCATGTAGAACTTTTAACTGTAATTTCCTCAAAACTAGCTTTATTCACATACCTGCTTTTTGTTCTAAGCCCCTCAATTGTTGTGATAAATTCGTAACAAAATGTAATTTTATAGATAATTTAAAAAAAAATCTCTACGATGCAACTATGCAATTCACAACACATTTTTACTTTCAGCATATTAGCTAATTAAACAAATGATACTTCTAATAGTTCATTCTTTATCTGTAATATTCTTTTACCCTTAAAACTCAAGAATAATGGTATTTTACAAACAAATTCAAATTATTGTAACTCTGAAAATATAAAATTAGGACAAATATTTATGTAACATTTTTTGCTCAGAATGTCTTCGGAAATAAGCTCCGTAAGGGACGATGAATCCTCGTGAATCGCCCTGTATATAGAGTTGATGAAGTTGTTAAATAGTGGCAGTGTGGTTTATAGGAGAAATTTAAATTAAATTTTATCACAAACACTGTATTATTAACTGATACCTCATGTGACAGATAATACATTTCAGCCAGTCAGTTTCAAAACGGATTGAATCAGGTATCTGTTAGAAAGACAATAGCAATAGCTATCTTAGTTATGACATTAATTCTGCATTGTAAGAACGAATTTATTGGTACTTTGACCGTTAACGGTCTCATAATCACAGAATTAAAATTATAAAAACGACCAATAACGTTAAAGGTTTGTTAGAACTGTTTAAATATGATGCTCTTAAGAAACCAACACTTCCGAAAGTAGTAAAAAGTAAAGCTTGAATTCTTTTTATTTCATAGTTAGGCAAGAATTATTGGTATTTGAGAATAAATAATAAATTAATGAATTACGGTATAAGGAAATTGTGTATATTTACGAAAAGAGAATATGAGGTTATTGACTCGCTTGTAGTATAAACGGTCAACTACGGGCAGACTGTACAGACATCTAGTGAGGAAACTGATAACTACATGGTATCGAGGATGCTTAAAACGCGGTTATAATATCCAAAACAGTTCCTTACAGAATTGAACTACTTTTCTGAGTTACATTAAAAGTATGCTATTTACTAATTTTGGTTAAAGACAGGCTAAAAAATGGTACAGTCCTACACAAATATTATGTGGATCCTCTTTCTCACTCACCTAGGCTCTGTATAAAATTAAGTCGGTTCATATCGCGGCATCAAAGATAACAGAAAGCTACTTAAATATAGATATAGCATGATTCTACGAGGTTACTGCGCAGTTTTCCAGAAAGTAAGAACTGTTCATTTGCATCGAATTAATATAAAAGCTGATACAAGTTTAAAACAAATAATCTTACAGTAAACACACTTCAAGGTCGACAGGACTTCATTTTTTGGCTGTATGTTTGCTAAGTTCTTTCCGACTGGCATTTTCCTATGATGCTGAAGATTAAGCTATCTTAGCATTCAGTATGGTTCAACTGTTTTTGGTTTAAGGGCTAGGCAACTTACTTACAAATGGCTTTAACAGAACCCGGAAGTTCATTGCCGCCCTCACATAAGCCCACCATCGGTCCCTATCCTGAGCAAGATTAATCCAGTCCCTATCAGCATATCCCACCTCTCTCAAAGCCGATGAGGGGTGGTCCTCTAGCTTCGGGGTTGGACGAAGGACTGACAACCCATCACTGCAAAAAAAACAGCTTGTTACAAAACCACACAATAAGCCTCGGAATAGGACTGATTCTCTGGCACGACCATAGTAAGAAAATATTTGGGACTGAGTGGAATGAAGTTACATGAGAATGGAGAAAGTTACACAACGCAGAACTGCACGCATTGTGTTCTTCACCTGACGTAATTAGGAATATTACATTCAGACGTTTGAGATGGGCAGGGCATGTAGCACGTATGGGCGAATCCAAAAATGCATATAGAGTATTAGTTGAGAGGCAGGAGGGAAAAAGATCTTTGGGGAGGCCGAGACGTAGATGGGATGATAATATTAAAATGGATTTGAGGGAGATGGGATACGATTATAGAGACTGGATTAATCTTGCTCTGGATGGCGGGGTTATGTGAGGACGGCAGTGAACCTCCGGATTCCTTAAAAGTCATAAGTGAGTGCCCTATTGATTAACTGGCTACATCAAGACATTTATCAATAGCATTAATATAAAAATTTGTGAAGTTCTGATATACATAGGTGTTTCAAAAATACGGGGCATAATTTCAGGTATGTATTTCCCACATGTAGACAATCAAAATAGTTCATTACAACATGTGTCCGGAAATGCTTCATTTGCGAGTTATGGCCTTCACAACATTGAAATTCAACGGAACGTTTTTCTTTCCGCAGGTCGTTGTCATTACAGAAGATGTTCAAAATGTCCACCTCCTGCTTGAATACAGACCTCACATCGATGTCTCATTGACCTGCGAACACGATCCCAAACTCCAGGAGTATTGCGTATGTTAAATGTTATGTTTTATTTAACGACACTCGCAACTGCAGAGGTTAATCAGCATCGCCGGATGTGCCGGAATTTTGTCCCGCAGGATTTCTTTTACATGCCAGTAAATCTACTGACATGAGCCTGTCGCATTTAAGCACACTTAAATGCCATCGACCTGGCCCGGGATCGAACCCGCAACCTTGGGCATAGAAGGCCAGCGCTATACCAACTTGCCAACCAGGTCGACCATTGCGTATGTCCTCAGAACATGCCACAATTCGATTCCGAAGGGATTCCAAATCATGCACCGGAGACGAATAAACCAATGATTTTAAATGGCCCCATAAGTAGAAATCGAGAGGGTTCAGATCAGGTGAGCGTGGAGGCCAAGCAATTGGGCCACCTCTACCTATCCATTGATCAGGAAACCTTCGATCCAAGTACCGGCGAGCCGTACGACTGAAGTGTGCAGGAGCGCCATCATTCAAGAAGTGAATGTGTTGACGATTGATCAGTGGAGTGTCTTCTAAAACATGAGGTATGGTGTTTTCCAGGAAATTTGTGTACGCCTGCCCCATAAGTCTGTTTACAAGTACATGAGGTCCAACTAATCGATCACCAATGATACCGGCCCACATGTTGAGGGAGAACCGCACCTGGTGATGAGATGGAACAGTTGCACGTGGGTTTTCATACGCCCATACATGCTGACTGTGGAAATTTGTTATGCCATCTCGTGTGAACTGTGCTTCATCTGTAAATAATATTAAGGCAGGAAAGTTCGGATTTACACCACACTGCTGCAAAACCACAGACAGAACCTAACTCGTGCAGGGTAATCTGCTGGTGACAGGGCCTGTACACGTTGCAAATGATACTCTTTCAACAGTCTCCAAACAGTCGTATGAGGAACAGTGACTTGCAACGCTACCCTTCGTGTGCTGATAGAAGGAGTCATGTTCACAGCCTCCAGAATCTCCTCCTGTATTTCTGGAGTTGTAGATCTTGGTCGTCCCCTTCCCAAACCAGGAGAGTTAAATTTTCCATACTCGCACAGACGGTAATGGAGACGTACAAATATCTTCCGATCTGGACATTGTCGCTGTGGGTACCTCTCCTGGTACAAACGACGAGCCAGCGCAGCATTGCCGTCCGCCTTACCGTACATGAAGTGTATCTCTGCCAGCTCTTGATTTGAAGAAATGTAGCACAGTCTAACGCCTACACAACACTGAATGTAACCTTCGCGTCGGAATGAACTGTCAGAGTGCCCTCTTAATATCTCCTTTGACGGCAACGACCTGCGGAAAGAAAAACGTTCCGATGAATTTCAATGTTGTGAAGGCCATAACTCGGAAATGAAGCATTTCCGGACACATGTTGTAATGAACTATTTTGATTGTCTACATGTCGGAAATACATACCTGAAATTATGCCCCGTATTTTTGAAACACCCTGTATAGTTTCAGAAAAAAGTGTACCTATGGTCTGTCCAAAACAACTTCCGACCTGACAAATGGCGCCTTTAGCATGTTACCATGGCAACCATTCAAATCAACGAATCACAAGAGACGCGTAACCATGGTAACGGGACGGTGTTGCCTTGTCTATGTTTACAAGTTGCACGTGAATACCAGGGCCTAGTGGTGAATACAGTGGCCGGAATGACTGAGTTGGCTGGTTAACGCGTGCTTTGTATGAATTAAAAATACTATTTAGTTGTATTATTGTTTTAGTGTATCGATAATTATTGTGTTTAAATTATATTACGCTATTATCTTCGTTGTCATTGGTGGAGTGTGTGTTTTCTAATTTCTGCTAGAGTTTTTAAATAGATGACTTGTGCAATGTCGGAAGGAAGGAAAGAAGGCGGAGAATAAATAATATTGGACAAGGTGTCCCGTTAAAGAGTCAAGCGCGAGAGATGGTGTGTTATGTAAGAGAGTCTTTTGACCGGAGAAAAGATAATGGCGGGCCTCTTTTACCTTTGGCGCAAGTCGTAATGAGAACTGTTGCTTCTGTTAAAATTAATAAGAGCACTTTTACCAATATTTGAAAAGGAAAAGGCCGTGCAGATTTTTAATCATAAATATTTTTACAGTTTACAATTTTCTCAACGCCTTTCTAACAATATTACGTTGAAGAATACCGACACTCATAAAAGTAGAGGCTTCGTATTAAATTAAAACTGTTTTTACAGTTTACAGTCCTTTCGACGCTTTTCTAACGGTATTTACATTGAAGAATACCGGTACTACTACTACTACTACTGCTACTACTACTACTAATTATTATTATTATTACTATTATTATTATATTATTATAGGCTAATAAAAATAAAAATGTACATAAATTTTAATGCCTAGTGTTCAACAAATTGGTTAGAAATGTATGTGTTCATGTCAGCCGTTCATTACTGCACTCTATCGGCAGCGCGCTCGCTTACACGAAAGATGGGCAACATGACAACACTGCTCCGCCTTCTGTATAAGCTGTCAAGTCGGAAGTAGTTTTGGTCAAGGTATACGTTGGAAGCTGTATATATATTTTTTTTAATTAATGCACAGATGAAGACAATTGAATAACTGAAGGAATTAATACTAGCTAAAAATCTTTGATAGCAGTGGACTCAGAAAACATTCCATAAGTAATAGTCAGTGAAAAAATTGTTATCCTAGGTATTGCAGTTCTAGAGTAGACTAACTTTGTGATTAACCAGAGTCCTGCTAACTCTACCAGGTATTCTTTCTCTATCATATATTCAGCAAATGGAAAAAAAAATCAGTTTCCTCGCACTCTACCTTCATCGTAGAGCAGCACTTGAAATAATTTATATCATTTTTATAAATATCTTCTTTAATAATGTGACTAGACGTCTGATTTTTTAACTGGGCAGTCTCGTTTTTAGACATTTCGTCCCGGTGCCCCGACAGCACATGTCAGGACGTCTTTTAGTCCCATTTTTCTAAGAAAATGCAAAAAAAAAACAAACAACAATCATACTGAACAATGACAAAGACACTCTGTCGAATAAAGAGGAGAAAAAGTATATTTGAGTTGGGTAATTAATGTTTCAACATTTCTCCTTTCAAAACTATCGGCATTCAGAAACATTGCTAAAATTGTAGAATATAGGTTATCTCTGACTGGAACCAATAATCATGTAGAACAGGGACCGTTAAGTGACTACACTCTCGTGCGTACGTAAAACCCTTCCCTGACGTACGGCTGCGGGCAAGGGTAGCTGCTTCCACAGTGGCGGAAAGAATTGTTATCCCAAATTTGTGATAAGAATGTAAATTAATTTAGCTTTTAATTGAAGACTAACTGTTAATTGTTATACTGAAAAACAGCACTCTATACAATTTTGTACAGTTAACTATATACGAAACAAATTTTTGCATGTTTGCACAATAATGAAACAAAACAAAATATACACTTTTATGCAGATTAATATACTGTTTGTCTTCTTCTCATTGCTATACAATTCAATTAACAAAATCAAACAACAGTACAAACGTTGTCATTCAAATACAATTCTCTAATAATAGTACTTTTTCTTGAACATCAAGATCTGCTGCGATTTTTGCAGTTTTCTGTTATAAATATTTAATTTTAGCTATTGTTTTAGTACCAGCCAATCGAAACATTTTCAATTGTTCATCACTTAGTTGTTTCTGTGACGTGACTTTTAAACATTTAAACAAAACAATGTTTCGCCGTAGTTGTCCCGAACATTTACAACACAGCAAGATTGTACTGTTTAGGAAACCTTTCTCGTGGAAAACAAGTATAGAAATGGTTAATACTTTTGTTTTTACTTATCCTTTATAAGCTCAATATCGCTTTGTAAATCAAGTATTTCTAATTGAGTTCACAATATCCAGGACAAAGAAAAGATATTGCAAATATCTTAAATTGTTGTTCAAGATCTCTAATATCCTCAAATCTAGGAAAAAATTGTTGCATTATTTGATATTATTTCATGTCCAAGGTTTCTAACAGGTTTCATGTACATCCATAAATAAGGCAGTTTCATTTCTAAGTGCGAAAAACTTCCAGAATTTTTCGGCATTCGGTATGGTAAAATCCCCATTGCTAAATAAAGCAGTGCCCTGAAGTCCCTGTGATTGAGTCCTTTAGACCTTATGAAATTAATTGTTCGAAACATCCATTACATTGCTAAGGTTCATGTTTTAGAAAGAGATTTTGCCAAAATGAGCGAACTATGGACACAGAAGAAAACAAAACTGAACTTTGACACATTGAAGGTCTTGTTGATTTCAAATACAATTTCCTTCACTTCTTTTATTTCTTGAAGAAGAATAAGAAACTTCTTATGGAAATTCATTCACCAAAACATATACGCAATAGGAATGTTACGCATAGATTTAATTTTGTGCTTTGTCTTATGAGTAATGTAATTTTGTTCTGTTTTGGATTGCTATTATAGGCTATATTTTATCAATCTTAAACAGAAAACGCCCATATCTATATACGTATATATAATTTGAACTGGTAATGGAAATTACGGAAAAACGGCTGAACAGATTTTAATAAATGACCCCTCATTTTGAAGCTTGGAACCCAAAGTTTTTCAGAAAAATAGTAGTTTTCAGTGAAATGTCAATTTTCCTACATCATTTTCCTTTTTTCCACAATCCATCTTTCGTCAGTTTTGAGAACAAATTAATTGCGTTTCAGAATAAAACAAAACACACACTACAATAAACAACAAGCTATTACACGAAGGCCATGATCTGTAAGATTGCTGACATATTTAGAGTTCAAATTCAATTGATTATTAAAAACTTCAAGACTTACTGAAAATAATTTACAGGTCTGATTCTGAGGTGTGTAATTTTCTGAGTGCAACTATGTATTGGAGATTAAAATCTACAAAACTTGAGGTGGTTTGATGACATTATTACAATTATAAATGAAATATTATTATAGTTACTGTCATGATGTGACTATTTTTCATTAATTAGCCTATACGTCATATTAATGTTATATGGATGATATGAAAGTAAAACGTTTTGGGGTTATAGTAGTAGATGTAGAGGATATCTTAAATTAGATCTTCATTTCTATAATTTATTGAGTGGCGTCTTATATATGTATAACTACAAAACTTGCGTAAGATAATGAGGTTGTTATTAAAAATCAAATATTTTTATAGTTATTAATCAAGTGGGGTTGTATATTTTACATATACTTAATGGCGATGTGGTGTAGATATTTATATGCGTTATTCTCTTCAGTATTGGCTCGAGAAAGCGCAAAAATTACAGGTCCTAAGGAAAGACCAAAAGGTATTACTGATAAAATAAGAGGCCTACAAAATTTTGTAGTCTCCCGATCATTTCAGCAAGATCTCTTAGTAGAATAAAATGATTTTACCCTCTACATTTCAAGCTCTACATGCAGCAACTATACCAAAATGTTATGCCTATTGTTCGAAAATATAGCAAACCTGACATTTTTTTAACTTTCACCTACAATCCACAATGATCTGAAATAGCTACTGCTTTACTCCCACATGAAAAACCCACTGATCGTCCTGACATTGTTACTTGCGTTTTCGCGTTGAAACTCAAAAACTGAAGGCGGATAGGTTAAAGAAAAAGTATTTGGCATAAAAAACATTCAGAGGGAGTATGTTTCATTATTACGGAAGCAAATAACTTTCAAAATGTCTGGTATTCTTCATTGAAAATAAATCTCAAAAATTTTTATTTGAACGTCTAATGAACTTTGCTTGCACAAGCCACTAGTATTATTTTAAAATCAAATAATTGTATTTCTAGTTCCGATACTGAATGTTGTATGACTAAAAGAGGGAGTTTTTTTGCGAAGCATTTTCCTGAACGAAACAGTGTGATTTCTAAGCTCTGTTATGTTCTGTTTACATTGAAATCCCAAATTAAAAATGTTCAGAAGTTTATAAGGTCATTCAGAATAGCTAATATGCAAAACCACTCAGTGTTTTGCAACTTTTGTATGTAATTAAATGTTTTCTATTTTACATGTTCCTGCAAAAATTCAGGTAACTCCTTCCTGATGTTAAAAACAAGTTCACTGTCTTTCCGGTACTTTGCCGACGTATTCAGCATCTAAGTTTTTTAAGAATTTTTACCAGTGTTCGGGGGATAGCTTATTACCCAACGAGGGCCTCATGTGGCCCGCGGGCCGCTAATTGATCCGCACTGTTTTAAGTAATTGAGTTACTGCTGTATGTGCACAAGAAAGCCTTAATCTATGCGAGCGGTAGCATTGCAGCCTATGTCAGAAAATAATGAAAAATATGGAAGTAGGATATAGGCCTACTACGTTTTTTTTTAAATTATCTAATGCGCCGCGCCGTGGCGTCGCGGTCTAAGGCATCTTGCCTAGGACTCGCGTTACGAATGCGCGCTGGTTCGAGTCCTCATGGGGGGAAGAAATTTTCTCATGAAATTTCGGCCAGTGTATGGGACCGGTGCCCACCCAGCATCGTGATGCACTTGGGGAGCTACGATAGGTAGCGAAATCCAGTTGCGAATACCAGCTATAACGGCTGGGGGGATCATCGTGCTAACCACACGATACCTCCATTCTGGTTGGATGATCGTTCACCTCTGCTTCAGCATGTGGGTGTGAGGCCAGCAGCCGGCTGGTCGGTCTAGGCCCTTCATGGGCTGTAGCGCCACGGATTATTATTATTATTATTATTATTATTATTATTATTATTATTATTACTGCATAATATTAGTTGCATATTTTGATAATGTTATTTCATAAAAATTTGTATGACATTATTGGGATTGTTTCACCGTTCTCTAGCTGAAGAAACTTCTCAATGTTCGGAACTTCAGAAAGTATAAATTATCAAGAAAGATGACAAAGGGTCGGACAATCTTGTAAACAAATTGACATAATTTTCCAATATGGCATTATTGCGTGGGATGGAACTTAAAAAAATTTAGATGCTCTAAATTGTTCACAAAAAAGAATAGTTAAAATAAGCTTAGAAGCTACTGATTACACTTCTATGAGTAAATTAAACTTTTCTGAATTTGAAGTCTTTAAAATTGAACAATTATACAAATACACATTTTAAAGTATTATCACAAAAAATCGTAAAGATTATATATAATTTTCCTATATTTACAATACAGTTTTTGGCCAATTTTTGACCCACTTGAAAACAAGTGGAAAATTCGACATCAATAATGATATTCACAAACTTTATAATCAACCGTCAATTTTAGACGTAATACGGACCAGAAGATTAAATTAGGCAGGACATGTTATACGTATGGATGACTGCAACAGCGCAAAACGAATATAATATGAACACCTTTAACAACACAAGGCCACTGTGAAGACCTTGAAGTAGATGGAAAGATGAAATTCAGAAGGAATGCATGGAAATGCGAATGACCAACTGGGAGGAACCAGCAAAAGACAGAACAGAGTGGAAGCGTTTTGTGAAATCGATATGTAGTCAACATGCTCTATAATGTCTAGGCTTATTTATTTATTTATTTATTTATTTATTTATTTTTATTTATTTATTTATTTATTTATTTATTTATTTATTTATTTATTTATTTATTT